>JXSR01S031863.1:0-20123 GCA_000969725.1 Ophiothrix spiculata
CTTCTCACGTACCAAGTAACAAACATATTACTGAAAAACCTGCTTATGTGGTCGAACAAAAAGCAGACTTTTTGCTCGAAGCCAAAAAAAGTTTCATTTTCTGTGGAATGAGCCATAAACACAACTTAACTAAAGTCAAAATCTGAAGTGCCCTCCAGGCACACAATTTTATCAAGTCATTATTGCCTTATAGTCATCGTCCCAATTTGTTCATTCTCTACAGAAGAACCAAAATGAACACCCCTTAAATTGCTTTCAAATGTGGAAAACAAAAACCTCTGTTCATGACGCTGCATTCAATGAGATAGCAAACTCTGAACATGCATAAAAGTGCTGGTTGAAAATATCAAATTATGAAAAAAATTGTGCTCAAAAGGTTGCCAAGGTATGCATGCAGTAATATAATGTCAAAAATGCTAGAAGACTCACTAATTACATTGTCTTATTTTTAAAGCTGTAGTTTAAAACTTTCATAGCCATAATTTCTGCTAGTGCAATTGTAAGCCTCCTGGGACATTCTGCCATTTAAGAATGCTGCTGATTGGTTACTGATAAGTCGTCATGTGAGTGCAAGAAAGTCGTATCTGCAATGGCTGCTGTAAGTTATATTTTTAACACCTTAGTCACTAGAATGTGAAAAATCCCTCAAACTTTACCTGTCTTATGTCAGTGGCTCTTGAAATGGTTCTTCAGGTGACACCGTCACCTGAAGAACCATCACCTGAAGAACCATTTCAAAAGCCACTGACCCAAGACTGGAGATTATCCAGTGAGGAGTCAAAATGAATGACAAATGGCAGCTATTGCAGATACGACTTTCTTGCACTCACATGACAAAGTATTGCTGTCTTATGTGGCTAATAATAACAAGGCATCACAAACAGGAGCACTTCACTCATTCTTGATAAAAAAAAATCTATGACTACTACAAAATTGGGATCAATATGCCTGACTGTAGATCTTATATGATAAAGCATGGAATTTATCTTCACAATCTCAATCTTAGCCCGACGAGCTGGTATACTGGTTCACTATACATGTACTGTATATCTAATGAGTCGGTTTACCGGCTTTTAGGTCACATGTCAGAAACTTGATGCGTCTGTCAACAAGCATGGGTAGTTACAATCTTAAATGGTCTTATTTATATTTAAGACATCAATGAAGCTTTGAACCAATAGTTAATGGGTCATTTTGCTCTTATTTTATAGACAGAGGTGTAAAATTCCTAATATTTTGGTAAATTTGATCACAATTTTCAACAAACGTGGCTTCACCCGTTGACTTAAACGTAAATGTCGAATTGGTCGATAGTATTTTTTTGTGAATGCTGGTTATTGAAAAAAAAGTAAAGCAAGGGAAATCAAAACTATTTTGTTTTTTAACTTTTCGGGTTGGCCCGGGTCAGTGGTATAGATAAACGTGGAATGGGCAGGGTTCAAAGGGTTAATCACAATAACAGGCCTCCTATATTAGTCTCAACAAAATTCATTGCACATGCATTAATTTTGATGGTACATGTAGCATTAATGTGGTACCCCAACAAATACATCACCAAAGTGATCCCATTTTAGAAATAAAGTCCCCCCTTAAAACATTTAGTAAAACATATCAAGATTGATGTTAAGTAATAACCAGCAATAAATTGAGAAATCACTTTGAATGATTTAAACACTAATGGTCACTACTCTATAGTGTGAAAATTTGTTATTTTACACAATGCTCATTTTGACAAAAATCACTTTACAACAAAACTCTGGACATTTTGACAAAAATAATATTGAGATAAAACAATTCAATTAACTTTATCAATGTTCAAAGACTAATAAATTCACCCAATTACTTCCACATACAAAAATCAACCATATCCAATAACTCCTGTCCAGAAAATGACTAAAATCATAATCATAATTCTCATAATCCCCCTAGAATGTGTACCGTCACCATAGTTCTGGACAGATCCTCAACTCACATCAAACCATTAATGAAACATCCCTCAACAAAACCACGGACACTCTACCAGACTAGACGCTTACAATTAAAGAAACCTAGAACCTATCTAGTTGATTTAATAAAAAATATATATATATACTTTCCCTGGAAGTAAAATCATTCACAGTTAATTGATTGCATGTTGCTATTATACACTGTAGTAATCAGTATCTTTGGAATCGATTTGCAGCCATTTTTCATTGCAATATATTCAGTGGATTGCTTTGGATTTCGATCTCTAAATTAAGAACGGATAATGAAAGTTTGACATATTATATATGATTCGAAAGCTGTGATTATTGAGAATTAAAATATGTCATAAACTCAATTTTGAAATTTGAGACTTTCCTCTCATTTTGCCAGCGCACCCCTCATATCACATGGGTCAGTAACTCACTTTTGCTACAAGCTTCCCTGAGTCACCTACCTGGAGTAATCCCTGACCATACCTGCCAGTTTACCGTAACAGCATTTCTAAAGCTCAACTCTAAAAGCTATATTAAATTCCCAATAAAATTGAAGTTTTGCCTGATCCATCCACTTCTCAAAATTATTTTCTTGATCCAATCAGCTATCTAGCAAATTTGGACTTAAGCTTGTGGGTGTATTTGGGTACAGTGTGATTTATACTCACATTTCCAGGCAAATCATCAGTCACAGAGAGAAAAATACTGCATCCTCACAATGACTTGTGAGTTTCAACGTATACAAATGAGTCTTCTAACAGAAACAATGTTGAAATCATATTCATGATTTTTAAACAACATTGATGCAATGTTCAGAAGGGACCATATAAAGTAAAGTACATAAACTAGAAGTACAATCCAAAGTTACTGTGCAATTGTCCAATAAGCCAAATAGTGTTTATGCGAAAGTTTATATCATTTATGTGCAGATGCTTTGTAATTTACTGCAAAGATCGGTTTGTACCTGTATCTTGAGGGAGTATATACTCTGTTAATCTTGAAGTTTATGCAGCAAGCAACCGATTAACGTACATAGACCAATATGACAGTTCCAAACTTGTCCGACGGCGAACCCGTTGAAATCTACCAATTAATATGACCAAACTTCACCAGAAGTGACAGATTGATAGAATATGAGAGTATCATGGAGAATCATTCTTTAATTTGTTAAATGTTAGCCTGTTTTCAGTTGAAGATGAACTTTGGAAAAAGTATACTTTAGGTCCCATCATAAACTATACCCTAACCCTAACCCTAAAACTAACCTAACCCTAACCCTCATCATCATCATCCTTCGACTTCCGTCGAGATCCATGACACACATCTTTGCCAACTATATTTATCACACTTTGCACTTCCAAGTTCATTGAAGTTCAAGCCAGTATCTCTACATATGGTATCAGGGTACGTTAAAGGTCTACAGCCTTCAGTTGAAGATGAACTTTGGAAAAAGTATACTAACCCTAACACTAACCCTAAACCCTAAAATTCTCGATGGGACCTAATGTACACTTGGTCCTGAACTTTAATTGTAGGTTAAGACATTTTTGTATTGATTGTTCTGTAAATAATACATAATACCGTCACATTCTCATCATTTTCAGTGCTGGATCTCATTGAGGTTGTGTCTATTCTCACAAAGTGGACCAAAGTTGATTTCAAGGACTTTCTTAAAATGTTCATATCTCCGGACCGGAGTGGTTAAATAAGACTGGACAAAAACCATGATGTAGAATTATATATACACTTTTATAAAACACATCTTATTTTGATTATATCTATCAGCAACTATTTTTATATTTTTTATTTGCTCGTTGCATTTATATTGGAACAAGCTATAGACTTTTAATAGAAAAGTTCCGAGTTATACTGCTACAATGGTAAGAAGAAGGTATGCCATAAGCTGTTTTATCACGTTTCTACCAGTCAAGGGGAGGTTAATCAATGGCTACGCATACAACTTGGATATAAGATTGAAAAATATAGGACCAATAAGAAAATATGCACCAAAAGTGCCTTACATTATAAGGGCAAAAAATGAACAAAACTTCAAAGCGGAAACAGGCAAGGTGAAATTTGACACTGTATAAAGTGCATGCCTTTTTCTGTCAGTAAGGCATTTTCAAAAGGTTTTAATAAGCTTTTCAGTTTGCAGGCGTCTGCTAGAATACTATAAATGAAAGGTTTAATAGTAGAACACATTTCAAATTGCACATAATTGAATGAATTGTACATAGCTCTCATGCTATCCTATATTTGAGTCATGATGGAATTGTTCATGATTTACGCTTATTTAATGAGTGTGCATGCAAAATAAAATTACAGGAAATTGAGCTAAATCTAATTTTGATGAACAAACAAGTCGTACATCCATAAATGGTATTGTGGTTCATTGAAGTTTGTCACCATACATGACTGCCAAAATAACATTGGTACCAAATGATTCCAGTTGACAAATTCTTATCTACTAAGACTTAAAACAGTATAGTACTATTGTACAGCACTCCCACACATAGAATAATAATTTGTGACCCGTCATATCGAAAATTACCTCATGGTTGGCATAGTAAATTATGAGATATGGGCCATTGAAGCTGAGCATAGTCAAAAATCATGTCCAAGATCGAATTTCTAATTTCATCAGAAACGTTACCTTTGAAGTGTATTCTATCATATTAATCAGGTTCCAACATCCAAAATATAAGACAAATGTTTTAAAAACCAAGATGAAAACCCTTTCTCCATTCAAGGTTTACTAGTACAGAAACAAAATTCGATTTTCTCCGAACTATAATTTTCTGAATCAGCCAAATGTCTTTTACCAATTTGGATGTAACTTTGCATTCGAACATCCAATAACAAAAAGCAAGGTGTCATTTTAAAGCTTAACATATAATCTTTCATATGAGACCTAAAAATCAATTTTCATTTTGGGGCCCTAAAGGTACCTGTCGATATGACAGGTCAAAAGCATGATTTGATTTGATAAACACATACTGCATTTCACCACATACAACATATATGCTGGACAGACATTCACTTACCTGTAATGTCAAGATCAGCAATCATACAGGAATATATGAAAGAAAGGCAGAAAACAACACAATTACAATAGTTTGTTTCAATAGTTTGTATCAAAACCCTGGTTTTTTTTTGTGTTGTTGGTTTTTATTGATAAGTTAAAATTCTTACATTTTAATGAGTTAAAATGTACTTTTAGAAATTTTAAACGGCATAATAAGGAAAGATTTG
The DNA here is from genome assembly GCA_000969725.1 of Ophiothrix spiculata. Classification (NCBI taxonomy): domain Eukaryota; kingdom Metazoa; phylum Echinodermata; class Ophiuroidea; order Amphilepidida; family Ophiotrichidae; genus Ophiothrix; species Ophiothrix spiculata. Next base: position 5,211 of record JXSR01S031863.1, read on the forward strand.
AATTAAATAACTTAAAGAAGTAGTGAAAAGAACAGAGAAACAATCTTTTTTTCTGGTAACCAAAGTGCACCATCATCAAAAAATGTTGTATTCTGATTATATATCTATAGCATTTCTTGCTTCTATCTAGCTGTCTTCACACCACTCGCCTATCGGCTCGTGAAATGGAACAATCAATCTTTCAATTCGGGATGGTATATATTTACCATCACACTCATAAACAGTTAATATTTGTATACTAGCATCTTGTTGCTTGAATGTGAAAAACTCTCAAAATTTCCTCGCCATATGTCAGTGGCTCTTGAAATGGTTCTTCAGGTGACACAGTCACCTGAAGAGTCACCTGAAGAACCATTTCAAGAGCCACTGACCCAAGACTGGACATTCTACAGTGTGCAATTAAAATTTTTGTCAAATGGCAGCTAGTGCAGATACGACTTTCTTGCACTCACATGCCGTCTATATCACAGCTTTGTAAATATACACCAAGTTCAACCATTGAAATTGACTACTCGAAACTACACCAGTGGTGTGCATCTTGACGCTGTAATGTTCTTGTCATTTAGAGCTTATCCTTTCCACTGCAATGGTAAAGCTACAGATTTATCGCATGTCACGATTAATATCAATCATTAATATGACAACTGATGTGGGATTACCATGACAATATCAGCAGCAACGGGTCAAGGGATGTTTGCATTGTATTAATACCCTGCTTGCTACAGGGGTTTTCCCTGTTTCTATTCAACAAGACTGGCTTAGATGCAAGATAAAGAAGACTATTAAAATAAGTCAAACAATGAACTGACAATACTAAGAACAAAATAAGTAGATTAAGTTTGAAATGGCAACCAGATCCAACAACCTTCTTAATATCAGCCAATTCTCAATTAATCAGACTTTTACCTTGCTTCTTAAATCTTTTACGGTTTGTAACCAAATGCGTTCTACATAACTCTGTTGAGTAACCATAAAAAATTGCATATCTTTTTTTCTGATTTGCTAATATTAAAATTAGCAAATCAGACCAAGCAAAGAACTAAATTGCACAGAACAAATTTCTTGTAAAGCCTACAGCACAAGCTATTATCTTGTTATAAAGTTGGTCCAAAATTGTACTACAATTTCTCAGAAAAAAAGTTCAAAGTTTGTTGAGTTTTATTGGGACACCCTGTATATCCACCCCATGGAAACTTACAATAAGTCCTACTCATTTTGCCATATACTATAGGGATTTCAAGAAGAGATTACTGATTATTCATACACTATGCGTTAAGTATGCGTTAAAATTGTAAATCTAATTGGACAGTTGGTAACTTATACGCATTCATTAATCTCGTCTAGTTGCACGACGCGTATCGCGTAGTGTGTTGTACAATTCCATGTACGCGTACATGTAACATGCTCGCGCGCTTGTATGGCAAGTTTCATTTTAAAAGAAAAGTAAATCTAAATTACAATGATTAACATGTGACGATTGATTATTGTATTTTCAATGATTTTGAATTAGCCAAACACATTTTAAAATAATTATGCCACTTAATTTCTTTGCAATTTTATTCTAATCATTGTCGTGTATGAATTAGATTAATAACTGCTCTTTACTTGGCGCTGATGAAATTGTACAAAAATAATGCACCTTGTGCTGAAGTCGAAGTTGTCCAACTCACTCGGCTGTGCCTTGTGAGTGCGGACAACTCCAACTTCAGCACGCGGTACATTATTGTTGTACAATTTCACTCGCACCAAGTAATACGCAGTTATTAATCTATAATTAAAAGGTCTATTTTTGAAGCACTTATCACATAGAATATATCATTTTACAGGTTGATTTTTGTTGATTCAGTGAATACCTAATATTCCCCAAATTATTTTTGTTGTAGACAGCCTCATATTTCTTAACTCTCTAAATGCAAATGAAAGCATCTACACCCGATGCTACCAGTTATCTAAGATAGTTAATTGTATGCTACCTGTCAATTTAATACTGCTATCTAACAAAGCTGATGAGGCATGTTTATAAAGTAAAACAAGAATCCTGGATATAGAGATTAAATGGCTTTATATCTAGATCCCATTCCCATCAACAATAACTCATAGTATTATACCACATAATGCATCATAAATCTTGACAAAAATTGTTTAGATTTCTGCCGGATTTGGAAGGGGAAAAAATGAGTTGGCAAGACAATGTAAAACACACATAAATTTTCAAAGATTCTAGGTTTTCACAGGTAGAATATTCAGCATGATGGATATACCTATACTATATAAACCTCTATGTATGCAATAAGTAATCAGACTCTGTTACAAGATCCAAAGAACATCCCTTGTCAACATTGTCAACTGGTGTTTTTGTATTGTGGAAGAGACTAACAATGATTGGTAAGAATTGATTAAGACCAAATCACTGAATATTAATACATTTGGTACATGAATCTTTCATGATTTTGGTGTTATGTTTGGTTAATACGCCGGGGAAGTAGTGACGTCATAATTTATGTTAATCACCCAACACGTGCATTTTGGACCCAAACAAACGGTGTGACCATTTTTGCCACACGTTAAGTCTATGTGGAAAAAGGTCTGACTCCGATTTTATACCATAACTTTCGTCTAAAACTAAAATAAGGGAAAACATGCCGGGCTATTATGCTGAAGGTTGTGATTACAAGCCAAGACGGGACCCCTGCCATTATTTTCGTCTTCCAACCGAGAAAAATCAGTCTGAATTGTATGTTTACGTGTGCCTATTGTGTTAATATGTATGATTAGTTGACATGATCATTTGTTTGGGTCCAAAACGCAAGTGTTGGGTGATTTACATTAATTATGACGTCACTACTTCCCCAGCGTATTGTGTTGCTACTATATGGACAAATCTTGAATAAAGTTCATTTGAATATACAACATGATTGGGTATGCTGTTATGATTTGAAAATTCTGGATTAATTGCATATTTTTTAATTATAGAGTATAATCATTTATCACCATTAATTACACTGCAAATTGCAGTCATCACTGACTCTCTTTTAGTGTAGCGGCCAACCCCGAAAAACCCCTTTAGTTTTTGAGTTCCAAAAATTTCATTTTTCTCCAATTTCATGTATTGGACGTCAATAACAATAGTCTGAGGTACCTGGATCTCATTTTTGCAAGGTTTTGCATGAGTGGTTTTTGAATAATAGATTAATTAAAATGAAATTTGCATAAAAATGCGTGCCTGATAAAGCTTATTTCTATCAGGCATAACTTCAGAACAAATGTAGCTATTTTAAAAATTCTTTTTTGGTATAAGTCTTGAAGGTATAGGGTATATTTATGAGTTCCAAATGAGAGAAAATTACATTGGTTTTGTATACAAAACTAGCGGCGGATACAAATTTTACATTTTTTTGGCATTTTGACCAACTTTCGTTTCACTTCATGGCCAAGCAATAGTTGAAATGTTACGTATTTTTATATAAATATATTTTCTGGACTATTTTCTATCATCTCTATTAGTTTCGTAATGAAAACATGAAAAATAACAAAGTTACGCAACAAATTTGAAGATGCTATGATTTTGAATTAACGCTCCATTATTCATTAATATTGCAGCATGCACAGCATGGAAATTCTGTTATGACGCGTACTTAATATTTAATACGATCGATTTCAAAATTTCAAAATGTTTATTAACATTTTTATGCACTTTTAAGTAAATTTCAGTCTTTAGTTTTTCTGTATTTTGTCGCCGATATAGAAACAGGCTTATCGGTAAAGACATTGGCGGCGAAAGGTTGAAATTTTAGGGGGCGACGGCTAATTTTTTTGAGCAAAAATCGTGGGAGAAAAATTATGGTATTTTGTAACGCGCGCGTAGCGCGGGGAAAAAAATCTGCTAATTTGGGTGATTTCAGCAACAAAGTGTAAAAAAATTGAAATTTGCGCAAACATTGCAAAATTTTACTAAAAATCCGCGCGAAGCGCGCAATTTTTTTTGATTTTTCACATTTAAATTATCAAAACAAAGGGGAAAATTTCAATTTCCTTTCCTTTCCTGTCATTCTCCGTTCCCCCTTGAAAAAATTAGGGGGGGGGGACATGTCCCCCCCCTCCTATGGGTAAAGAATGAAATTAGTTTTGTCGACAATGCCAGTATTGTCGACAAAATACTTGTCAAAATAGCCATATGTAATGAGCAACTACCGTAAACTGGGGAAACATTGGTCAATTTTCATAGTTTTTCTGATACCGTTTTTTACCCGGCTTTTGGGGCAACTTTGGTCAGTCCTAAATAGGGTATAGGGCTAAAATATAAAATGCAGTGCACGTGGCACTAAGGTTGATATTCGTGACATTTGGTCTCTTCCTACAACAAATAGGCAAACATTCCCATTTACAAAGATTATTTTTGATTTTACAAAGAAATTGTTAAAAATCCTATTTTTGGTCAAAAATCAAAACTTTTCACCAATTTCAAGGACATTTGACCAGAGATATATTGTATTTTTCCCTTAATCTTATAAATTATATTCATTTAATTGAATGACACCAAACATGACCATAGAAGGGATGCACCCCCCCCCCCCCCCCCCCCCGCTGAAAGATTTTGAAATTTGAAGAATTTACACACATTTGTGCAACATTTTCATATGATTTGACCTATGAACTTGCAGTATCTTCTGAATTTAATTTGTTTTTCTTAAACTCGACACATTTTTAAACAGTGACTCTGGTTTGCTATACCAGGCAAAATTCGCCCTTCGTCACAATTTTATGAATGTACGATGACATTTGCGTTTGTGCACTTTATTTTTTTAAATTAGTTTGGTAAAAAGATGAATATAGATGGCTAGAAATTAGCATGGTGTAAATCAACAAATATTTTGAAAACGACAACAAAAGCGCCACTGGAAGAGCATTTCAAGTTCCCAATTTTTGAAAAAAAAACACTAATGGTGGATTCAGAGTCTGTCGATATGCATCGATCGATGCCCATCGACACGCAGTCTTTAACACGCGCTATTCCTTATGCGTTGTGCGTGTAAAGACTGCGCGTCGATGGGCATTGATTCCTTATGCGTTGTGCGTGTAAAGACTGCGCGTCGATGGGCATTGATCGATGCATATCGTCAAGACTCTGAATAAACCATTAATGAGGTGTTATTTTGTAAATTGCGCCTTTTTAAGTTTCATCCAATATTTATGAATCCGATCATTAGCTTTAACTTGCAACAAGTAATTGTAGATACTTATACAATTTTGTTGCTTAATTATTCTCATTGATAAGATATTGTTTCCAATAAAAGTCTAAATTAAAGTATTTTAGTATCTTTCGACAATGTCTGACAAATGCATTTTATTGCGATTATCATGATTGTGACGGTATTACTCTCTAAATGTAAAAAGAGTAAAAAACGAGTGAATCCAAACTCACTCAAAAAAGAGTCTAAACCAGTCAAAAAAGCTGAATGCGCTAGTCAATCCACTCGAAAAAAAAGAGAGAAAATGACTGAACTTTCACTACAAAAAGGGTGAAAGAGTGAGAGTGAACACCACTCAAAAGTGTATTGTCCTCCGTTCAAAGAGTGGACATTCACTCGCTGAGAGTCAACGTCTCTCATTTTTGAGTGAATATTTCATAATTTTTCTCGTTCTACTAAATGTTTGCTCAAATAGGAGTGACATTCACACTCAGCGAGTGAATTGCCTCTCTTAAAAATTTTTCTCCGGCTATTTTTTGCTCAAAGAATGATTGAAAAAATTAGCCGACCCCCTCTAAAATGTTAACCTTTCGCCGCCACTGTTCGTGTAAACGTACGCATTCTGTTTTTATTTATTACAAAATCATGGGAAACTCAGATGGAGACTGCTTAGTTTCCATCGGTCAGATTTTGAAATTCGATGAGAGCGGCATTTTTCAAACAGGAATCGAATTATTATGATATTCTCCGTTTTATACAATTTTTAAAGTTCTTGACAGATTGACAGTTTTTATTATATTTTCCGAATATTTTTTTATAAAGTATTGAACAAATTCCATAGCGGATTGTCGTGATCTCTGTACCAATTATACATGTAGGCTAGTTCATGTACATGTATAATGAGTAGGCCTACTGCCGTATGCGTAGAGTGTATTAACTATTATAATTGCACATCGTGAGTCTTGGGATTTTGCACTCCAATTTTAAATTGCCTATATTTTTCAAATTATGAAAGTCAAACAAAAAATATTTGGCATATATAAAGAAAACATACATGGCAATAGATTTAGAGTAACATTTGCTTCAAATGACAAGCAACGAAGCGTTGGTCTTAGAAAATAAATGGAATTTTCTATATTTTTTACAAATTTGGCACAATTTTATGAACATTTCATATAAATCAACCGTATGATCAAGTTGTTAGAATGTAATATCAAAAATATAGATCTTAACCTTGAATCTACAAAAGAAATCAAAATTATAGCTTATTTAGTTTTTTGGTTATACTGAAATCTTTCTTTTGCCGTTTTTGGTTAAAAATTATGCAAATTTCATGTTAATTAACGCATAATTTCCAAACCCTTCAATGAAAAGCTTGCAAAAATGAAATCCAGATGCTTCAGATACTATTTTATCAGAATCCATGTTCAAAAATATCAAAATCAAAACTTTCCGGACCACCGATTTCTGTTTAGTGAATAGAATAACACAATAGGCTGAGCAGGTCACGTGACGCCCGCCGCTGCACTATTTGGGATATTGAAAGTCACAATTGACCAATCAGAAGTAAGAATTTCATAACGTAACATCCTAGTAGAATACGCCGGGAAAGTAGTGACATCATAATTTATGTTAATCACCCAACACGTGCGTTTTGGACCCAAACAAACGGTATGACCATTATTGCCACACGTTAAGTCTATGGGGAAAAAGTCCGACCCCGATTTTATACCATAACTTTCGTCTAAAATAGAAATAAGGGAAAACATGCAGGCCTATTTTGCTGAAGGTTGTGATTACAAGCCAGGACGGGACCCCTGCCGTTATTTTTGTCTTCCAACCGAGAAAAATCAGTCTGAATTGTATGTTTACGTGTGCCTATTGTGTTAATACGTATGATTAGTGGACATGATCATTTATTTGGGTCCAAAACGCACATGTTGGGTGATTAACATTAATTATGACGTCACTACTTTCCCGGCGTATACTAGCTACTGTATATGTGACAACCCATTTCAAATGAGCCGTAAATACAGGTGAAAATACTTCTAAACACCAGCCAAGTTTTCAAAGAAATGACTGGAAATATGAAATATATCTGTATATTTTTAGGACAATCAACCGAAAATATAAGGCTTTCTGATCTTTGAACGCATTTATCTCAGTTATACCTTTTACTCCCCAACAACCTTTGACGAACCATAACATGACTTCTGGTGAAGTGAAGTTCATTGAGGTGTCATTTTATCTTTATAATAGCATGTTCTTAGCAAATATGTAAAAAAGTGAAAATGTCAAGAGGCTGCATTTACAGCTGTCTTGGGATGGTCGGTCACATATAATGGCAAAATAAATGCTATCAAACATGAGTAAGAGGAGCCCCCCAGGAGTTCCTATCATAGGCCTATATTAAATCCTAATGTTCTTTTTTTTTAACTTTCCTTGAAAATAAACTTAACGTCTTTTGACTCTCTTTTAAACCATTTTTTTCTCAATTGACATGTTTAGCAGAAGGCACTCAATACAAATTACAAAGTCAAGTCATATTTGTACAGGTAACTGGAGCTCCAGTCATAAACCTTATCTACTGTGATGTACTTATTATTGAATAGTCTCAATATTCAAAAATGGATGTAAAAGGTAAAGATATATTTCAAAGCTTTGAGAAGTGACACAGCCAGACTTAGTTCAACCATGAAACGGGACATATTAGACTCAAAAGTACACTAAAAATTTGCAAAGTAGCTTTAACAAATTGAGAAAAAATAACATCATATCTTTGACAAACATGATTGGATATTTTTCTCTCAAACCACAAAAATTTCATTTTCTTACGAATTGAACAACAAGGGCAGCAATTTCCAAACAATTCAAATCTTGTTAAGAGCAACAATCCAGCCTGCCGGCTTAATGGCAGCTTTGGTACCTGACATCAGATAGCCTCTTTCATTAATACAAAATTCAGTGCATATCCTGGTAACAACCGCAACCAGCGAGTCAACTTGCTACCTTTTTCCAGTTTCTATACAAACAGTGTCATTCTCTGATTGACAGACTAAAATTTGATGTGGCCACACCTTCTGTACCACCACTTATGTATATTATAATCACCTAAAAGATAACAATATTAGTTAAGTATCCTATTGGTTGTTAGAAATGTGAAACGCAACTTTTATTTTATTGCCTTAACATATACAAGAAAATGTTGAGTATGACATCCTTATACAAAGTCAAACAGACAAATTCTGATGAGATTACTCCAAATGTATGACAAAAATTTGATTGATTTCATATTTAAAGCTATTGTTTTATCTAAATGTCAAAGTACTTCAAATTATAAAATCAATAAAGAGAGAATTCATATTGGAAGTCCATTGGGATTGAAATTCATTTGAAAAAAATCAGGCAACTAATGTGTAATTTTGCTTTGAATTCTACTTTCCACTCATTATACACTATATATTATAAAGAAAACTGCTCCTCTTAATGAAAGACTTCATTTATTATACTAAACTAACATCACACTACTCAAGATTGACAACTCCTTCCCTTGCTGTGTTCCCAAATGATTTGACAAAAAACGCAATTTGTAACCTTCTAAAACTAATGGCAAACTGACTGACAAGCCATTATTACATTTCCATAGATAAACATTTTAAATTTGGCAATGTTTGATAAGGATTTAGTTAAGGGGACTTTTGTATGGGGAACTACATTTCAGTAATTAAACGGACTAGCCTAGATTACATTTAGAATTAAAAACTGAAAAATGTAATTACATAAAAAATTACAAATGTTTTTACAGAACTGGCTAAGATTAGAGGGTAATTCATTTCTAATGTATCTTTATTTTCCCTTGTAATTTATGAAAAGTTACAGTAACAAATTCAGGACTACTTTTAACAGTTGTAATCTTTTATTTTATTTTATTACTTTTTTTTGAAAAGTTATGGACAAAATATTCGAGTGTACCTTTTTGAGTCTTATAGGGAGCAATTTTCAGCCTTTTGTTCAACTTGCAAAAATTTCTAGATACATCACTGTAAACAAGAAAATACATCCTATCCATTTTCACCTACCCATAGCAAGACCCTCAACCACAACATACCGACTGCTAAAATAATAGGCAGTTTAACACCACATCAATTCTGTCATTTGTGTTCCATGATTGAAAGTCACAAGACAAAAATAGTTACAGCCATTCCTCTAGACCATGGATTCTCAACTAGCGGTGCGCAAGTCAAATTTGGCGCTTTGACAAGTACTGATTGGCGCTTTGACACTCTCTAAAAACAAAGAAATACATTAGGAATACACTGAAAAATAGGCAAGTTTGGTGCCTTCCCTTACAATTTTTTCATTTATGTGGTGCATTGTAAGGACTAGTTGCTCTAAACCGTGTACCGTAATTTGAACTTAAATGCTAAAAAAACATGATCAGACAGCGGGGGCTTTTTTTTACATTATGGCTTTGTAATCAAACACAAGTCCAGCCAATCACATCTGTTTTGCTGTTCTAAGTTTGTCATGTGAGTGCAAGAAAGGTGCAACTGGCAACTGCAATAGCTGCCATTTGTCATTATTTTTTGACTACACACTGTATAGTCTCCAGTCTTCGGTCAGTGGCTCTTGAAATGGTTCTTCAAGTGACACCGTCACCTGAAGAACCATTTCAAGAGCCACTGACATTTGGCAGAGACATTTTGAGGGATTTAAGAAATGCTAGTAACTAGGTGTTGAAAAAAGTAACACAAGGCAGCCATTGCAGATACGACTTTCTTGCACTCACATGACAAGTTGAAATTGACAACTCAAAACTACACCAGTGGTGTGCATCTTGATGCTGTAATGTTCTTGTCATTTAGAGCTTATCCTTTTCCACTCCGTTGGTAAAGCTACAGATTTATCACATGTCACGATTAATATCAATCATTAATATGACAACTGATGTGGGATTACTGTGACAATATCAGTGAGCAACGGGTCAAGGGATGTTTGTATTGTATTAATACCCCATTTGCTACAGGGGTTTTCCCTCTTTCTATTCAACAGAACTTGCTAAGTTGAAACAGAAGTCAAACAGAATATAATGAACTTACAATACTAAGAACAAAATAAGTAGATTAAGTTTGAAATGGCAACCAGATCCAACAACCTTCTTAATATCAGCAGACTCTCAATTAATCGGACACTTACCTTGCTCCTTAAATCTTTTACGGTTTGTAACCAAATGCGTTCAACATTAACTCTGTTGAGTAACCATAAAAAATTGCATATCTTTTTTTCTGATTTGCTAATATTAAAATTTAACAAATCAGACCAACAAGATTTTGAGGGTTTTACAAACTTGCCATAACTTTAGAAGTAAAGAACTAAATTGCACAGAACAAATTTCTTGTAAAGCCTACAGCACAAGCTATTATCTTGTTATAAAGTTGGTCCAAAATTGTACTACCTATTCTCAGAAAAAAAGTTCAAAGTTTGTTGAGTTTTATTGGGACACCCTGTATATCCATAATTATGGAAACATGCAACAAGTCCTACTCATTTTACCATCTACTAAAGGGTTTTCAAGAGGAGATTACTGATTATTAAAAGGTCTATTTTTGAAGGTATACTGGAGCTCCAGTCATAAACCTTATCTACTATAATAGTCTCAATATTCAAAAATGGATGTAAAAGGTAAAGATATATTTCAAAGCATTGAGACGTGACATAGCCATGAAACTGACATATTAGAATCAAAAGTACACTAAATATTTGCAAAGTAGCTTTAACAAATTGAGAAAAAATAACATCATATCTTTGACAAACATGATTGGACATTTTTCTTTCAAACCATAAAAATGTAATTTTCTTACGAATTGAACAACAAGGGCAGCAATTTCCAAACAATTCAAATCTTGTTAAGAGCAACAATCCGGCCTGCCGGCTTAATGGCAGCTTTGGTACCTGACATCAAATAGCCTCTTTCATTAATACAAAATACAGCGCATATCCTGGTAACAACCACAACCAGCAAGTCAACTTGCTGCCTTTATCCATTTTCTTTACACACAGTGTCATTCTGTGATTGACAGATTAAAATATGGTGTGGCCACACCTTCTGTACCACCACTTATGTATATTATAATCACCTAAAAGATAACAATATTAGTAAAGTGTCCCACTGGTTGTTAGAAATGTGAAACACAACTTTTATTTTATTGCCTTGACATATACAAGAAAATGTTGAGTATGACATCCTTATACAAAGTCAAACAGAAAAATTCTGATGAGATTACTCCAAATAAATGTATCACAAAAGTTTGATTGATTTCATATTTAAAGCTATTGTTTTATCTAAATGTCAAAGTACTTCCAGTTATAAAATCAATAAAGAGAGAATTCATATTGGAAGTCCATTGGGATTGAAATTCATTTGAAAAAAATCAGGCAACTGATGTGTAATTTTGCTTTAAATTCTACTTTCAACTCATTATACACTATATATTATAAAGAAAACTGTTCCTCTTAATGAAAGACTTCATTTATTATACTAAACTAACATCACACTACTCGAGATTGACAACTCCTTCCCTTGCTGTGTTCCCAAATGATTTGACAAAAAACGCAATTTGTAACCTTCTTTAACTAATGGCAAAGACTGACAAGCCATTATTACATTTCCATAGATAAACATTTTAAATTTGGCAATGTTTAATAAGGATTTAATTAAGGGGACTTTTGTATGGGGAACTACATTTCAGTAATTTAAGGGACTAGCCTAGATTCCAATTAGAAAAAAACACCTGAAAATGTAATAACATAAGAAAAAAGTACAAAAAAATACACGGAACTGGCTAAGATTAGAGGATAATTAATTTCTAATGTATCTTTATTTTCCCTTGTCATTTGTGACCGTCCAGCCCATATGAGCAGTAAATGCCAGAAACTTCATTTTGCGCTACAGGTGAAAATACATGTCACGGTCGTAATTTGCCAAAATTGATTTTTTGACAGATTCACAATACTAGTGCTTACTACAAAATACCAGCAAAGTTTTAGTTCAAGAAAATGATAGGAAATGTGAAATAAATTGGCATATTCTTAAGACGATCAACAGAAAATATAGGGCTTAATAATCTGTCAACCCGTATATCTCAGTTATACGTTTTACTCCCTGACAACCTTTGACGGACCATAACTTGACTTCTGGATATTGTGTGAAGTTCATTAAGATGTCATTTTAAACCTTAAAGCATGGTCTTTGCAAATAATTAAAAAAGTGAAAATGACAAGAGCTGGCCTTTACTGCTGTTTTCGGTGGACGGTCACATTTATGAAAAGTTACAGTAAAAAATTCAGGACTTCTTTTAACAGTTGTAAACTTTTTTTTTATTTTATTACTTTTTTTTTTTAAAGTTATGGGGAAAATATTCGAGTGTACCTTTTTGAGTCAGATAGGGAGCAATTTTCAGCCTTTTGTTCAACTTGCAATTTTTTTTAGGTACATCACAGTAAACAAGAAAATACATCCTATCCATTTTCAGCTACCCATAGCCAGACTCTCAACCACAACACAAAAACTACTAAAATAATAGGCAGTTAACACCACATGAACTCTGTAATTTGTGTTCCATGATTGAAAGTCACAAGACAAAAATAGTTTCAGTCATTCCTTTAAACCATGTTCCATAATTAGAAATGCTTAAAAACATGATCAGAAAGAAGAATAACATTATGGCTTTGTAAACAAACACAATTCCAACCAATCACATCTGTTTTGCTGTTCTAAGTTGAAATTGTCAACTCAAAACTACACCAGTGGTGTGCATCTTGCCTTTATAATGTTCTTGTCATTTAGAGCTTATCCTTTCCACTCCGTTGGTAAAGCTACAGATTTATCGCATGTCACGATTAATATCAATCATTAATATGACAACTGATGTGGGATTACTGTGACAATATCAGCAAGCAATGGGTCAAGGGATGTTTGTATTGTATTAATCCTTGCATGCTAGTGGGGTTTTTCCCTCTGTGCTTTCCATCAAGATTTGTTAAGACCCGAGATAAGAAGAAAGGTAATAAAAGAAGTCAAAACAGAATACATAGAATTGACAGAAGAGAAGTAAAGTTTGAAGCAGTTTGTATCTTTTTGATCAAAGAAAAACTTGTTCCCAATAAAAATAAATATATAAAATAAAACAGTATGTAATTTCTGGGCAAGTTTGCCTAACATAAAATGCATCAGATGTAAGCAAAATAATATTTTCCGCATGAGTAAGTTCAACTCCTTGCATCATTATCCAACATGTGGAAACAAAAAAAAATATTATTTCACTTAATGCTTTTATAAAATCATTATTTGAAGGTTTATTTTCAGAACAGTTATCATATGTAAGACTGGTCACAATACTAGAGTTTGATGATGATATGACCTATTTGTATGAAGTTTTTTTTTTTTTTTGCGAATCTGTGTTCGTAGACCATCAGAAATTCGTAAACAATGGATTTGAAAGTGTCAGCATGCTCTATGTACATTTGTAACTGTTCATACAAACATTTTACAACCAAGTGTGACCATAGCTTTATGTAATATTTTAAAGATAAAACTTTTTGTACATATACGGTCAACAATACAAAATCTTAACATCTTAAATGAGATTTTACATCTGGTTTGTCATGGGCAGTTGCATATCTAGTTTCAACTCTCTAAGTGAATTTTCAAATATTTTACATAGAGAATGTAATCAAAATAGACTCATATCTAACAAAGCTGATGAGGCTTGTTTACAAAGTAAAACAGGAATCATGGATTAAAACAACTTTGAAAAGATCCCATTTCCATCAACAATAACTCACACTAATATACAACATAATGCATCACAAATCTATCAAAATTGCTAAGATTTGTGCCGGATTTAAAAGAAAATGTATCTGTTCCCCAAAACACAGTTAGCGATTCAACGCAAACCACATATCAATTTTCAAAGATGATGCTAGGTTTTCCACAGGTAGGATCAACAGCATGATGGATTGATTTATTCATTTATCAAAAATAATTACTGTGCAAATAGCGATTAAGGAGACTGCGCTCAAGAGGAAGTTCAGTAACAAAATCAGGAAAATAGACAGCTTGTGCATATCTTAAAACAAACCTTGAGTTTACTCCAAAATATGACTATTTATAATGTATACGGTATCATTGAAATACAAATATAATGTGGAGTAAAATCTGATCACACATTGGTTTATGTTCTGTATATATTATGGGTGATTTCAACATTGACTTGACACAGAAAACATCTAATGTCCCTGTATGTGATAACAGATTTCACATTGCAGCCACTATGGCATGGAATTCCTTACCCGTGGACATAAAATCTGCCATGACTACATCACAGTTTAAGTCTAAACTAAAGACTCATCTGTTTTCTCTTGTTGATTGACATTTTGTGTATATTTTTGTAAGCGCCATGGTATCTTTTGGTGAATGGCGCCATAAATGCCTGTAATGTAATGTAATGTAATGTATGTAGTAGTAAATCTGACTACAATTTTGGGACAGGGCAAGTGGTCTTTTAAGTTATCAACCCTTGACAGACTCAGATGCTGCATCTGACATACACAGAGTTATTGTGAGCAGTAAGTATATAGCTCAGCAGCTCCAAAATGTTTTGAATTTTCAAAAGGCTGGGGAGGCTTTTTTTGTAACACTAAAGTGGAAGATGTTTTTGTTTTC
>JXSR01S031868.1:110893-121034 GCA_000969725.1 Ophiothrix spiculata
GTTTTATCTCCTAACTTCGTGGAAAGTGAATGGTGTCATCATGAAATGGAGATGGCCCAAATGAGGCTGTTTGAGGAAAACCTTGATGTCCTTGTGTTGGTTTTATTGCATGACATCCCGAATAACAAGATAACATTATCACTCCGTAAGCTTCTTTGTAAAAAGGAGCTTATAAAATTCCCTAAGGACAGGGCTGGACAGAAGTTGTTTTGGCAAAGATTAAAAGAAGAGCTCAAAGCACCTGCTCAAGTAGACCGTCGTTATTGTATGTAGTTAAACAGATGAACTTTATAATCTTAAATGATCAAAGAACAAGAGAACTGAACATGGTTCAGCCAAAATAGTATGCTAATATAGAGACTCCAAGATTGTACATTCAAAATATATCGGTACGGTGAAAGCGCTCTTAAAGCAAATAAAAACGCAGGACTTTTGTGATTTCTGTCGGGAGGAGTCATGCAACTAGTGTTACAGTGGTTTCTGTTGTGTTTTTAAAAGGAAAATGACACGAAAACCTAGGCAACAATTTTTCTGAGCTTCCCATCATACGTGGTCATAGTAAAATTATTTACTAGTTATTAGTCAGCGAAGAAAAAAAAATATTTGACTATCAAGAAATCGAACCGGGGACGCTGGATTACAGTGCCGAACCGATTGAGCTAACTAGGCAGACGAAAAATATGGTTGATAATACGTCAATATGTGATGGCTCACCCCGAAAGGGGGGATTTTGCAGGTGATATTATTTTTTATTTTTTTATTTCATCTGTTACTGCATGTTTTAAGCTTTAAAATGATACCTTACTTGTTGAAATTGATCAAAGCGATCAAATTTTACAACAGAAAATCTGCTGGAAATTCTTATTATTTTCTTTATTTTTTGCTGCCCATTTTCGTCAGTTTCTCGAAAAGTGTTCTGTCGCAAAGTCCCCCTTTTTGGAGTGAGTCATCACATATGTGTTTGCTCCTCTAACAGTAGTATTGTTGAGCTCATTTACTTTGTTTCGTTGACAGCTTTAACGAACCGTTTCTTCCCCATACGTTACACTGTTATTCGGTTGTTTAAATATGAGGTGTGTAAGATTAGTTGTTATTAAAAATGTTCGTGATTTTTAAGCAGCCCTGTGTAATCATTTACGAGTTGTGTAAAATGTAATTGGTTGTTTAAGTCAGAATTACTGCCAAATTAAAAGTCTACACAACAGCTGTGTAAAAATTTCAAATCGCGTGCTGCACAAATTCCCGCAAAATTGAAAGTTTACACAACAGTTGTGTAAAAATCAAATTATGTGACATAATAATTACCGCCAAATTGAAGTTTACATAACCGTTGCGTAAAATATAAAGTCATGTAAAGTAAACGGCCAATGATAGCAGAGCATGTAACGACGTAATTTACATAATCCAAGATGGCAGTTTTTGAGAACTGCACGATCAAGGAGCAATGGAGAATTTAATCAAATATTTCCCTGGTAAGTGTACATGATTTAGATTTGTATTATTCTCTGTTCATGCAAATGTTTGCTGGGCATAATCTGGAAGCAATTATTTTGATCTGTGGTTGTTTGAAATGATGAAAATGAAAACTTATAAGCTTACTGTATAGCCGTGCAGTTAGGCTTATATAGTTTGATCGGCAATTAATGCTCACAGATCAAAAGTGACTTTCGATTTAAGCTGACAGCAGGGTGCATTTACAGAAAAGAACAATTCAAATGTAAAACATGAACACTTAAAACAACTATGTGTATGGGTTTAAACAACAATTGTGCAAAAACAAACTAAACAACCCAGCTGGTTAATATTTTTTTAAACCAATATTGTGTAAAAGAATTATACAACCCAGCTGGTTAATATTTTTTTAAACCAATATTGTGTAAAAGAATTACATAACCCAGCTGGTTAATCTTTTTAAAACAAATATTGTGTAAAGAAAATACACAACTGCTGTTTAAATTTTTAAACAATGGGGGTTGTGTAAGATTTTACACAACTGTTGGTAGGTTCATATGTTTCACAGGGGTTGTGAAAAATTTTACACAACTTGTTTAAAAATTGTACAGAACCGTTTAACAGTGTACGTTTAAATCTATTCTCTGTTTAGAAATATTATATTTCTGTTATCGGTTATTTACTTTAGAGTTGATTTCTTTTTAACACAATACATTTAAAATATTCAGTAAGTGAGACCGATGCTGGGGTTTGTATTTTGCAGGTATATCCTTAATTAAATGAAAAATACCGGATTTTACGGATTATTCTAATTTACAGAATAACTGTAAAAGCACTTTCACATGAAACCTTTGTAAAATAGTGGAAACAGATGCCTGTCTTAATGGAAAGTCTCCGGTATTCCATTTCTATAGGATAATGATAATGGCATGAAAAAACATTAAAATCACAGAAAAAGGTACAGGATTGTCCCCTTATGATTGTGTAATTTTAATGGATTTTTTACAGTGTGTAATTCATAATCTCACCATTATAGTTCTGATTTAGCTTCAGACCAGAGAAGTTGTGAACGGCTATGTGCAATAGCTACGATTATTACACGACGAAATGAATAAATACAATATTTTTCAAGTTTAGGCTCCCCATAAATCAGGAGATCGGTACTTTTTTCAATACATTCACCAGTATAATAGCTCGCGTTTAAGCGTTTTCGCAATAATTGCATCACTCATAAAATATCAAATACTAAAACGTTTGTTACACTTTTGCTACGTTAGTGTAATTTGATACCTCATTCATAATATCGAACTAAACTAAATATGGCCGAATTATTTCAAAAGAAAAAGACAAGCTCAACAATTTCACAAAGGGTTGGCATAGTTTATTCTGAGTTTCAGTTTTGCATTTAATTTTCATTGAATTATGCATCAAAGCCGACCAAGAAATTAAGGACTCTTTATTTTCACAGATTATTGTGATAAAAACAAAATACTGTTTGAACTTCATTAAGAAACTGAAGAAAATGTTTCACTTTTATAAACTCTATATCGTATACGCCTCTCTTAGTCATGTCAGTATAGTATGCATTATTATAATAAAGCACATACAGAATTTGGCGCTTAGAGCATTCAGTATATATTTACACATATTCTATTTGAACGGGTTTTCAAAGAATTACCAGTCTTATAATGGATGCTTATGGTTACATTTGAATAAACATTTTTTGACTTGTTTTTACCTTAATCATTGCTGTAAATACGTCATCCAATAATTTGATGCAATAAAACGCTTCAAAGAGTTTGGCTTGTAAAACGTACGAGACAAGCAAACGGGATTGCTCGAAAAGAAATCTTCTAAATGTTCCAATTTTAGATAAGGATTTTACAATATTCTGGATCTAAGTTACAATCAGTTAAAGGAGCCTGGTCCGATTGCCTTTACTTTTTTTCAAACTTTTTGAGATTTTGGTACCAAAATGTTGCTCATATTTTTCTCACAACCCATGTGAAATTTTACGGCTGAGTTATGTTCGGTTTTGGAAATATATATGAAAATGTGTCTAATTATGGTAACCATAATTATCAATTTTACATAGTAACGTATAGGCGGCTCTGAAACACAAATTTACCCACCAAATCAAAACGCTTTGACCGATTCAGCTGAAATTTGAAATTTAGACTGCTTGAGTGGTCATCTTGCATATGACGCATATGACATTGCAAACTAAAATTTGAAAAATCGGACCAAGCTCCTATAACAGCCATGTACACGGATCGCCGTTCAGAAACTTGAAAAAATTTGGACAATCTTGATCTGAGTAGAAATAAGTAATCAAAGTTAAAACCATGTTATATTCAAAGGACTGGGAGATCTCTTAGCGTTAAATTTGTCTAAAGTCTAACAACTCATATATCAATATATAATCTACCAGATGATATTTTAGTGACTTGCATAAACTGGCCATCTTAAATATAGAAATACACTCTTTAACCCTGTGCCTAGCCAAACAGATTTTCACTCATTGGAGGAATTATTGTTCATCACAACTGACAGCAATTCACGTGACACTCTACTAGGAGATGTTTGTAACTTGAATAGACTTAAAGTACTGAATTTATTTTTAACCAATACAAATGTTACAAAAGCTATGTTTGAACCATTGGTATACGTGTTCACGATTTCGCGTTCTTCTGTATTTGGAGCACTCACATATTTAACAAGACTCTTCACTAACTTAGAAGTACTACCTGCTCTAATATCGATCCGCTCACCCCTTCAATCCCTCCATATTTTAGCAAGGTTTAAAGATGATACCTCTATTTTGAATTACACTTTTCGGCATCTTTCAAATGTGTTAGAAACTTTACCATATCTTTATTTGCGACAGACAATCGTGTATCACTATCAAATTCAAAATTACGCATTTATGTGGATACCTTATCTTCGTGTTTTGAGAATAGTGGAGAATCAAGCGCACATAATTAAACATGAGACTTTTCATGGCTTAAATGGTTTATTTATTCGAGATAAAAGTAGCAATGATTTGTTTTCTTTGACATCTGCTATCAATCAGTTAAATTGTATACCCGGCCTCATTTGCAACATCATAAAAACGATAAAACAAATAGGCACGCCTTACTAAACATCGTCTCTTCTCCATTTGAAATAACAGGCTAGATAGTTTCACATAACATGGCTTCCGTTGTTTTAAAACTTGCTTCATTTAACGTGTTAAAACGAAGTCCCCCTGTCACCCATGACGTTTGATTTTTTCAGCTTATTTGGTTTGTTTTTGGTAGATATTAATATCCCCAAACGATTTGGCTTTAATATGTTTACTTTTTCTGTCATTTGTTGAATTAAATTCGAGATCCCGAATTAAATTTTATGTGTATCAGTGTATGAAAACACGACGTGGCCAAGTTCTTTTAATCATTTTTTATGTGGAAATACATTTTTTTTACATAATACTCTTGAAAACGCTTTTAGATAGCCATATTTCTTCATTTTAAGCTGGTTTTACTCAAAACGATTTCTGACCAAAATCTTATAGTATTGCTTGTCTTTGATCAGATATTTTTATTTATTGCTATTACTTTGTGTCTTTTGATCTAAGCTCTAAATTTGACCAAACTGATCTATATACATTTGTTTGAAAGCACACATTAATTCAAAAATAAACTCGTGAATTTTGTGCGTGTTTTGTCTTTTGTGGCGTGACAGTTGGAGCTCGTCTGATTACTCTTTCTATATGTGACTTAAACATTAGCCACCTAAATGTGTCCAATGGCAAAAATATGTGTGTAAAATACACTCTCGGTGTCATTTTATTTTTTTGTAATATGAAAAAGACAATAAAAGCAATGGAATCCACCATTAGTTTTTGAAACGCGTTCCCAGCATTTAAGAGATACAGCAAGAGCCATTTTCTTATGTTTCACCAAAGGATGCTATAGCATCTGAAATACAGTATATTCTATACACCATCGGCGTAACCATGTAAGGGATTATACCAAGGGAATGCGTCGGCCGATGTAGTGAAATGTGTCACTTGTGTTTTATCCCAAAAAAAAATACAGACAATGTATGGTGTTAGACATATTGGTTTGAACATTACACTTTTAAACCTTTTCGACCCTTGTTGAAGGTATATAATTATTTTCTCTTGAAACGCATCATTAAGATTCACGATCTGATGGTGAGATCGATCAATCAGAGTCTATCGGCTTTTTGTCCTAGTCTTTTAGTGTAGTCTTTAGCACACCCACAAGATATCACCGGAGGCAGTGTTTTGAAAATTAGATTATATTAATTTTCAAAGGACATGTTTAAAATTACAAATAGTGTGTCTTTGCTCGACGTGTATGTAAGATAAACAGTTCAACAGACACAATTATCATATATAATGTATCTTGGTATGGAATGGCTTGTCATTATACTCTCATAAGGCGAGACGCGTAGTATGAGCCTAATAATTCGGCATCCTATACCAATATACATTATTATCGAATAATGGCCTCTGTTTCATCATTTATCTAGTACCTAAATTGTGTGACCCGGAAAATATAAGAACGGGTACTAACATTCCTACTACACCGGGACGTAACATGAAGACAAACAGAATTGCAAAAGAGAAAACGTTTGAGTGGCAATGGGTTTACGTGAGGCGCATGGGTTGATAAGTTAATTTGCAACCAACTTGGTGTCAGAATTACGCCAATCGGTGTCATCATAGCACGTGGCCTCACTTACAAATGGTATACGGGGATGCTCAAAGGGTTTCGTTAGTTTTGTTATACCGGTGGGTTTAACATTGTCACATTACCAAATGCGCCTAATTTTCCAAAATTGAAAATTTAGCTAAAATAAAGTCAATACACCAACAACTGCACCTCTGCAGTTTTGCGATTGACACAAAGAAGGTCACTTTGATACTAAAATTAGACTGAAGGCCATATGTGTAAACACGTTCACTCACCTCAGAGACATTCGCTGAAGCTTTTTAATTCCTACTGAGTAAAATATCGCGTCATTGAAAGACATTCGCTTACCCACTTGTAACCGATATTAGTAAAACGTGATTTATAATTACAGACTTCAGTAAATATCTCTCATCTGAGCGTTGAGCAAATATTCGTGAACGTTAAGGCCTAAACTGCCCCGTCCACGCGTGATAAAACTCCGAAACAATATCATTCAATAGACTATAACCCTGCATTTTTCATTAACTACGCTCCGCCATTGGGTAACTCAGATATTTCATTTTTGTTATACGGGTAAAAGTTGACTTTCAATACCGCAAAAATTCGAGGATTGAGTATTTTGATATTTTGGCACAGGTTTGGCTGTATTTTTTTTTTTCAATTACGATCACAGTTACAAAAGATATAGAAAGTTTGCTTTGTAAAAATTACTTCAAAGTATCAACAGGGTTTCTGTCTTGTGAGATATTCATCGTGCAAGTCAATAAAATCGGCCCAAATAAAGATCTTATAAATGGAGATGTCTGATATTTCTTTCTTTCCACTTCAGGACAATGCGGTGCTTCTAACATTTACCTTGTTGACGACCTCATACGTAATCTTACCTCTCCTGGCTACCCAGAGGAATACAGCGATGACATCGATTGCGAATGGGAAATCACTTCTCTCGATGGGCCGCAGATATTGATATCAGTATTGGACTTCGATGTCGAACGTGGCTACGACTTTTTTATTATTGGTAATTCTGATGATGCCGAAAATGCCAGCACTACTATAGCGTCGTTAACAGGGTTGATTAAACTTCGAACTTTGACCTCAACAAGCTCGTCGATGTGGATGAAGTTCAAAACGGATCGGTCCGGGAGGAGACGAGGATTCTTCCTTCAGCTAAAAGGGTTGTCCGATTTTAACGGAACAGGTTCGTAGTATTAGACAAATAAACATCTTGGAGCCCAGTTCAACATAAGCGTACTTGGTTCCAAGTACCAAAGTTTGGTTTCCTTGGCGAAACCCTAAACAAGATGATTTTTTAAACAATGGCCATCGCCCACTGAGAACCGCCGTCGCGTCGGTGGAGTTTTGAAGCAGCCCTTAAGATTTTTTTAAGTATTTGTGAAAAACAGCGTCGGAAAAAATATATCTTGCGTGAGTAGTTTATGAAGAAGTGTGTCTGTGTGATCGATTTTGTCCTGTGTTCCTTCTCAATTCATCTGAGTAGCTCTGTGTTTCCGTGCTAGCTGTTTTCTTTAGGCGTACCTCACATGTGTTGTTTTTGCACTATTTATAAATTGTAAACTTGTTTCAGTTAATAGCTTGGTCACAATAATCGTACGAACAGCTTACGAGCAGTGGAGTCCATCTAATAGGACCACGCGACGCCCTCGCTTTACTCACTGCTAGTGGTTCACTGCTCGTAAGCTGTTCGTACGACTATTGTGACCAATCTCTTAAAGCAATACTGTAAGATTTTGATCAAAAATGGTTTATAGTAAAAACAGCATAAAATGGAGGAATGTGACTATCTAAAAGCGTTTTCAAGTGTATTTTGTGAAATAAAATTGTTTTGACATCAAAAAATAGATAAAAAGCACATTTCCTATACTTATACATGTGGAATTAAATTCGGGATCCCGAACTTAATTCAACAAATGGCCATAACAGAAAAAGTAAGCATCTTTAAGCCAAATCGTTTGGAGGGTATTCATATCTACCAAAAACAAACCCAATGAGCCGAAAAAATCAAAAGTCATGGGTGACAGGGGGCGCTTCATTTCTTACACCTTATACTATGTTGGCTAAAAACACTTTCATTTAAATTATCTACACTTATTTTTCAAAAACAAATGTAGGAATTTGTGATTCGACAGATGTTGATTGTGGGCGTGGTTATTGTGCGACACAGGATGCACCGTGTAATGGATACAATGATTGCCTCAATTTGGTTGACGAAATTGGTTGCGGTAAGTATGAACAGACAAGATGTGTCTTATTTACTTTATCAAATTTTGACCTCTTAATCGGTTTATATAGTCAACATGGTCAACATTTGTATTCAATTTTATATTCAAGATGAAATTTCTGCTCAAATACCAAAAAAACGAACAGGCAAATATACAAACAAATGAATTTTGCTAGCTGAAAATTGTCTTGTCGGATTCATTTAGCTGTTTTAGTGTTATATTGACATATATTTTTTTTATATCAGTTGAATATACCGGGTGAGTCAAAATACGCCATCGTTGGATTGCAGCTATATAACAAAAAAATATTAACACACAATGTTCATATCTGTGTACGATGATTCATGGATTTGCCTTTACAACATGATGAATAAATGAATAAATAAATGAAATAATAGGGATAATTAATAAAAGCATTCCACAGATATGCGTATTTATGAAAAGCGTATGTGACCAAGTTACCCAAAGGGACACTTGAGTTTGAAGCGGATTACTGTTGCTGTCTGTAGTAAGAATCAGTAAAGATCAGTTAAAACCAGTTCGCATCTAGAGACATGCCTAGACTGGCAGACAAAGCACCAAAGTTTACAACGGGTAGAAGTTTGAAATAGAATTGAAAGAACATTGATGTTAACTATTTTACTACTACTGAGTGTATGTACTAAAGCTGAATCTTTCTCTTCAGTATCTTGCTTGTGTGGAAATATTTCTTTCATTGACAGGTTATAGCGCGAGTGTTTAATAACAGCATATAAGTAAAATACAAATTTGCTGTCTTGGGTTGCTTTATTGTGTGGATTGCAAATCCATTGTATGCCTATACCCTGAAGAGTGACATTCTGTTAACAAACTCCATATTCTTATGTGTTTTCTCTAGTAAACATTAGCTGTCCCGAGTCGTACAAGTGTAACCTCGATCCATCCATTGGGGTGCAACAGTGTGTTCCACGTGATACTATATGCGATGGAACTGTGGACTGTCCTCTTGGAGATGATGAAGAGAGATGCCGTAAGTATTAATACTTTTGACTCTGATTGTGGCGCTCTTTTTGACAGTTTGAAACAAAACCCTGGCTCATTTGGGTTTCACCAAAATATGAAAAGTGGCTAATGTCAACAAAGTCAAGACCTTGAAAGATATGTCCATAATGGTATAAAACTTCAATCCACTCCGAATAGCGAAAGATGTGCTATCAAATAATGTAAACTCCACAGTACTTGGCGATCACCAACATTCATGCTTTGCAAATTTTTTCAGACACAAAGAGATGCCCGTCAGGATGTGAATGTTTCTATGAAGATGACAACCTGTTTACTCGATGTCTCTTTGGATGGGATGATAACACCATACAAAATGTGGCAAGGACAACATATTCACTGTAAGTATGAGGTTAGAAAATAAATTATAAGAGACAATCTTTTAATGTAACTTTATGTAAAAGTGCATTGGGCATCTTTGTATAAATGTATAAAAGTCATAAAAAGAAAATAATATAGATTAATTAAGTTAACTTTGCCATTTTATTTGTTCACGTTTAATGAATTCTAGATTACATAGAAAGTATAGTATACAAATATATACTGACTTGAAGATCTCTGGTTAAAACTATGGACCTGAAGTGACTAAAATAGCTAAATTTTAGTCACTGAAGGACCATAGTTTTAATCCAGAGATCTGAAAAATGTCAGTATATATTTGTTTTATATACTGTATTAATAAATTTCTAAAATTCTAAAATAATGTAA
>JXSR01S031868.1:132212-142562 GCA_000969725.1 Ophiothrix spiculata
TTGTAGATTTGGTGACAAGATCGTAAAAGTAATTGATTTCCTGCATAAATAACAAAGCAATCGGAGATACTTTTTTTAGTCTCATTATATATAATTTTAGATTTGTAAATAGCAAAGGCTGCTAGTTCAATCATAATGTTTGCAAACACATAGGATTTTTGTTTAATATTCCATCCGAGAATGATTTTGTCGAGTGATATTTTAAATGGGTTATGTTTTGTAGCATGGATCATAAAATATAAAAATCTTGACCAGAATTCTTCATTATATTTGCATGTTACGAACAAGTGATTAAGATCGTCTATTCATGCTATTTGGCTGTAGAAATTGCAGCTGCTGGAATTGCTAAGTTTTCATAATATGCAAATTCCTGTTACAAACATTAAATTGAAATTGTCCTATCTTATTGTTTACTCTGTTAAGTAGCTTGAATTTAAAGATATCAGACCAGTTACTGGCAATTATTCCATGACTATACCAATATTGTATGCATGTGGCATTGGATTCATTTGTGTTGAGTATATTATAAATAGTCTTATTTGGAAGATGTTTTAAAGTGTTTTTTGCAAACTTTAAAAACAGTACGTGAGCTCTAGACCTTTTGTGTTCCTAGTCTTCTGTTTTGCATTTAATTTTTCAGATTGTTATTAATCGTTGAGATAATACTAATGTCTCCGGCTATGTTTTGAATTATTTCCAAGACAAACGTTAATAAATGCGGTTTTAAGAAAAACGTACTGTCCAAAATATTTTAACATTTTGAACATAGAGATTTGACATTTTCATTGTGGTAAAACTTCATAATTTGAATTTCAAAATCTAAATATTAACTTAATGTTTATTATGATTTCCATAAACAAACAACATTATTTGATAAAAAAACACCGAGTGTATTGAAAATTCAATTAATTCATAATTTGTCATAAGCTTCATGCATATCATGTCCAGAATTGACTACCAAAGAGCAAATTATTTGAATCGTAACAAGCATTGTTTGATTGTACATTTGCGATTGACTAAAGTATTCAGTGAAATCTAACGTTCACTTAAGGGGCCTGTTAAGGCTTTTTTCATACATGTTTTTTGCTCTGTAACTCAGCAACGGATAATTAGATTCAAATAAAAGTATACATTTCTAGAAGCGGATTTGTATACTGAACATGATGGTCAGGTCATTTTTGGACCAAAATGCGTAATTTTGGACCTAGGGTCCAAAAATCATGTTTTGGGCCCAAAATTTTACGGGAAAGCTAACTAAATTTTGCTTCGGTAAAAATGTTTACCAATTAAATTTTTAAAATCTAGAAAGCATTATCTGGGATCGCTTTTCTCAAATTTTTGATTTTTTTCTTAGTTTTTGAGATATCGCCAAAAATTGGTCCAAAAAATGTCAAAAATCCCACTCCTGACACCATTTTTGGCAAAATATGCCACATTCTGACCTATTTTTGGCAATATTTCAAAAAATAAGATAAGAATCAAAAATTTGAGAAATGCGTTCCTAGATATTGCTTTCTAGATTCTAAAAAGTAAAATGGTCTAAAATTTTACCAAAGCAAAATTTAGATAGCTTTCCCGTAAAATTGTGGGCCAAAAACATGATTTTTTGACCTTTGTTGGACCTTAGGGCAATAATTTCACATTTTGGTCCAAAAATAAGCTGACCATCATGTTCAGTATGCAAATCCACTTCTAGAAATGTATACTTTGATTTGGATTTAATATCCGTCGCTGAGTTACAGTCCATAACCCATTTCTGAAAATGAAGGGTTGACAGGACCCTTAAGGCTACAACAAGCATGGTTCCTTGCAAAACCACAAATTTGGTCCAATTATTTTGTCCGAAAAGTGGCTATTTGACAGACCTGAAGCGCGACTGGCTCTTCGCACCACAAAGGTACCTTCCGACCTTCCGACCTTGCACCCTCTCACACCACGCCTGGCCTCGGGTCTTTTCCACAAGTGTGTCTCATTAAGAGAAATAGGGGTGTTCATTTGCATGAAGTCTTATAGTTTACTCTGCAAAATGCCATTAGAATAATGCTGCTTTCATACTAATGTCGCTTTGCAGCTTTGTCGCTTTGTAGCTCCGGTCGTCTGCTTTGTTTCACACTTTTGTAGCTTTGCAGCTTTGTCGCTTTGCTGCTTTGTCGCTTTGAAAGTTGAATTGAATTCAACTTGCAAAGCGATGTCGTGCGGCAAAATTTTGCCGATATCGATTACATCAGCGACATTGTAGCTTTGCCGCTGTGGCAACCGGAAGCGACAAATTTATGCCCATATTTGGCGTAGTGCAGCGACAAAGCTGCAAAGCGACATTAGTATGAAATCAGCATAAGCAACAGATTCTTGTGGGGTAAAATTTCTCTAGGTCACGATATTGCCCAAAGCTCTATGAAAATAGGCAGACAGTACAACTAAATTCGATACCACGAAGCAAAAATTATGTTTACTTTAAGTAGAATTTTATTGACCCGACACCTCATCATGAGTTTTTGGTCATTTCATTCACAGTAAGAGGCGAAGGAATTATACCAAATATCGATAAGTTAATCCTTGTATCCTCAAAAATAAATCCTACCTTTCTCATTATGCAAGAGGTATCAGGAGATTTAAAAAAAATACTACAACTCACATTTTGTTACGATTGCTTAGGTGAGCGTCGGTGGATTAGTCCAGCATCATGTATGGGATCTTCACATTGCAGTTTCCAAATTTATTTCAAATTCTTTTTTATTCAATACTCACTTTAAGGTGTTATCTTGACATTTCAGGATAAAAGAAAAAAATTAAAATTGTCACTTTTCAACCACCAAAATAATAGCCTGTCTATATATCCAATTAATTTGCTTTGAATTGGACATCAAAACCTATCACTGTATCGCATTATATTATATAGCATCATATTAAATACCTTGAGCAAAATCGGCTTGCACATAATAAAGAAAATAATAAGAAAATAAAATTAATCCTTTTTCATGTCCTTTAAAGAAAAAGTGTTCCATTTTTATCAAAAATACCTTTAATACTTTTTTGATAATTCATATAAACTGAGATTTAAAATTTACTCAGGGAATAATTACCATAATGAAGTACCCGTCAACAAGATTGCTTCACTAACTATTTTATCTAACAATTGAAACCTATAAAACAGTTTTCAAGGTACCACTAAAATTACAATACCTAAATAATCAGAATAAAGTGCCTGTCCACAAGATTGCTTTATCAAGAACATATAATGTAACCAATAAAACAGCTTTCAATGTATCTCTAAAAGTTTTTAATTGGTCGTAAATTTCTAAAGTCACAAATCATATTTATCACATGTGATCAAGTTTTGTAAAGAATTTTTAGTAATAAAGGATAACTTTGATTTCCAACTTTAGTATCCCCTAATCGTAAGCAACTTCTTCTCGGGTGAAACTCCTTCAGAAGACTTACGTATTTCAATTCAATAGGTCAATTTTAAGGAGTTTTCTCTGATAAGCAAAATCTTCATAATAATCTCCATAGAATTTCTGGAAAAATTAGTATTTGGTAGATTTATATATTTGTGCTAATTACGGCGTACTTCAAAAATAATATGATAAAAAAACAACGAATATGGTCACCACGTTGCATTTTTAAAAAGCAATGACAAAAATGTCTGCATAATTGTCCGCGTATACGTCACGCAGCGATGCGGCGTGTAAAGGGCGGCAGTAAAGCGTGCAATTTAATGCAGTTCAAAATTCCGTATAAACATAACGGGTGAAACAAATTTTGTTTTTTAATTTATACTATATGAAACGAATCGTTATCACCTATAGTAAGCAACTCCTCAGAAGACTGACGTATTTCCATGCACATTTGCCATACCCACCACGAGTTAGCTGTGTGTAATGAACTTAAAAAAAGAGAACCTTAATTTCATAGGTAGCCCTTACGTTTTAACAAACCACTATAAGAGGATTTACGACCACATATATAAAGAGTCGGATTCGCAGCATTATGCTGAGTTAAACTTTAATCAAAAGTGGTTTGTTTATGTCAATCTGTTGTGAATTGCAGAAAAATAAATACCTAGTTCGAAATAAAATTGACTTAGTGGTAAGTTGATATTGATATTGTATGGGAAAATATTTTCTCAGAGCTCAGTGTGATTTCCAGGATCAACTGCGCTTCGCCTTGATACCTAGTAATATGACACTTCGTGGTCGGGTCGGTAATGCCCCTTACCGTTCCTCCGCTTCACCCAATAACTATGATAGTATATTGTTTACATTAAATAACATCGAGCATCACACCTAGGTTTTTATTCGCAAGTGCGACAAAATCTATTGTCTTGACAGGGCTGCGATTCTTCGTCATCGGGGCATAAAAATTGGCATCCTCCTTGACATTTCCGTGTCCGGGTTTGGTGCCCGATTGCCCCGCAACATTCGAATGCAAAGGCCGTACTGCAAGCACCCCAATTGGACCAGATATCCCACACTGAAAAGGAACAACAGAAAACACACATTTGTGACCCGTCATATCGAAAGGTACCTTAATACTGGCATAGTAAATTACGAGATACAGGCCATTGAAGCTGAGCATAGTCAAAAATCACGTCCAAGGTCGAATTTCTAATTTCATCAGAAACGTTATCTTAGAAGTGTATTCTATCATATTAATCAGGTTTCAACATCCAAAACATAAGACGACTGTTTTAAAAACCAATAAAAATCCTTTTCCATTCACGTTTAACCAGTACAGAAACTTTAAACTTGATTTTCTCAGAACTTTAGTTTTCGGAACCAGTCCGATACCTTTTACCAATTTGGATGTAACTTTGTAATCGAACATCCAATAACCAAAAGCAAGGTGTTATTTTAAAGCTTAAAATATAATCTTTCAGATGAGACCAAAAAATCAATTGTACCTTTCTATATGACGGGTCACATTTTACATAATAGGTGCAGGAATACCAAATGGAATGGGAAGATTTGTCTCGGTGAAATGTTTGGTAGACTATCGAGAAGGCCAAAAGAAAATGTAGGAGGGAGCTGGGCCGCCGGTAGAAATTTCGGGCCCCGGGACAAACCTTGGCCACGGCCTCCTTTTAATGATGGGTCATGTCAGAATTAACCTTGGATAAATCAAACTGGGGGAAAAGGAAATGTCGGGGCCATTTGGGGTTTTTTTTTAACAAAAAGGGTCTGAGGGAAATAATGTAATGTTTTGTAATGCACGCGTAACGCGTGAAACAAATCCGTCTAATCTGCTAATTTCAGCTAAAAATGGTTAAAAATTGTATAATAAACGCAAAAAAATGACAATGTTGACTAAAAATCAACATAATATCTTGGAATTTGCGCGAAGCGCGCCTTTTTTATATACATCTAAATAATCAAAAACAAGGGGACATTGAGTGTCTATTAATCTATGACTTTTTGATTTAATAATTCTTCAATCAAATTCTGTTATTTAATAAGTTAACCTTCTTCCTTCTTTTCCATCTTCTTCTCTTTCCTCCGTCTTCTTTTTCTATTTTTTCCAACATTTTACGGCCCCACCTCCCAAGACCCCGGGCCCCGGGACAAATATCCCCTTTGCCCTCCCTTCTCGGCGGGCCTGGGAGGGGGAGGAGATTCAAAATGGACTGGAAATGTATATTAAAAAAAAACAAAGTAATATCAAGTAATACTAACATGGACATGGACACTGCTTTATCTCAGTTGATTCACCAGGACAATCCATCGCCGCAAACCCACAGGCGAAACAGTGTCTGATGCGTCTCTGATCACCGACATTACAACAGTCGGGACAAAATGCAATCCACGGAGTCCATGAACCCCAACCTGTACAGAGAATAGAGTGACAAACTAACAATCATATTCAGCAATTCGTCAAGTCAAAGATCCTGGTAGATTTACAAAATAATGTGTGGCACAAACCACTAAAAACTGTACATGTTCTGTCATTTCCTCATATTTTTATAATGAGTAATACAACCCGATTCATTCGTTTCAAAGTAAACTCAGTGTTTGTTTGTTTGTTTGGTATTGTTGATGTATGTTCAGTCACCATTAGTCTTATTATTTATAACAATGACCTATGGTCATGCGCAACAAATGGCCCGAATCATCAGAAGTGACGGAGCCCCGAGTCTAATGTTGATTGAGAAACTCGGAACGTGTTTTTTTTTCTTTCTTTTTGTACGTTGGGATTGGTGATTTAATACCTATCGTTTTCAATCTGATATTACAGATACACAATTGATTATGACAACTACAACCACTTTTATAAAATCCCACCTTCATGAAACGATGTCTAGAACTTACTTGAAGGGCACTTCTGCTCATTACATTTCTGTGTATCAACGTCGTTACCATGACAGCCGTCTGATTCTTGTCCACATGACATACAAATCCTTTTACGAGTTTGCTGACCACCACAGCACGACGCAGAGCAGCTATTCCATGGGTTCCAAATAGCCCAAACTGTACAAATGGCAATATACACCAGCCGAAGTTATTCAGTGTGGGTTGACCACGCATCATAATGCCAAAATGTGATTTTCCTATGTTATCCTTGTTAAGTAGACCTCTAGATGACCTTCGACCTGGCAGGTCACTTTGAAACTACCAGCATGTAAATTTGGGTTGGCCGAGGATCATGCTCACCAAATTTGGTTGTCAAAGATCATTCGTAGAAAAAGTGACCTCTAGATGACCTTTGACCTATTGGGTCACTTTCAATCCCCCATCAGTGTAATGTGGGTTGACTAATGGTCCTACTGACCAAATTGGTATCCATTGCTCATTTCTAGTCAAATTGACCTCTAGATGACCTTTGACCTATCGGGTCACTCTCAATCCCCTACCAATGTAACGTTTGGCCAAGGAGCATACTGACCAAATTTGGTTGCCATAGGTCATTCCTAGAAAAAACGACCTATCGGGTCTTTTCGAAACCCCCGTAACAAACCTCGGACTGTCGGTCCCTACGTCTGTGCCAAACATCAGCTCCATGGGTCTAAGGACGACGAAATGCATAGCCGGTGTAATGAGATTGAGTGTCTCCCGTAACCAGGAATCCGGGTCTAATTGAACTATAACACGGGATAAGTCTCAATTAATGACGTACGTTCTACACAATTGAATATCAGCTATAGGACACTCAGTCACACGGACTCATTTTGGCCCCTATGGCCCAAGACCCTATGCCCGGGCCCAAAACTACCAAAAGGCCCTACCTCAGGTCAAGGGGCACCTGCGTACCAAGTTTAGTCCTTCTGTCTTTTGTAGTTTAGGATTAAGAGGTAAATTTGATGTATGTATAAACATTTTGGTCCCTGGGGCCATAAATTTGCAAGGCCCTAGGCTCCCGGGCCCAAGACTATGCCCCTATTTCAGGTCAAGGGGCAACTGTGTACCAACTTTGGTCCTTGTGGCCTTTGTAGTTTAGTAGTTAGACTCAGAGGTGATTTATCAAAATGTCTTAACTAAGAAGGAGAAGACGAAGGAGGAAATTGAGAAGAATCGAAGGTCACAACCAGTATATCTATACCCAGGCACAGCTAATAATAATAATAATAAAAGATTTTGAACTTTCGGGAGGCATCTGACGCGCACCAACCCACATGTATTACCTGGACACTGTCCGTTGTTACATCTTTGTGTTTCCACTCCTTCGCCTATACAACCATACGATTCTCTTCCACATGACACACAACTCCTTCTGCGAGACTGCTGTCCTCCGCAACATGATGCTGAGCAAGTATCCCATGAAGTCCACGATGTCCAATCTAGAAACGAACGTGGTAGAATTTTGATTGTGCCTTAATAGACTTCATTTCTGCTTGTGATTTGGGGAAATTGTTATGTTTATTTAGACATACATCTTGCTTCAAATAAAGGAGATTATTGATTATTATGTCGGTCATATAAAGCTTCATCCCTCTTGTACATAATTGGTTGTGTCTACAACTATAGAGGGCCACATGTAGTCGGGATGAATTTAGTATAGTAATTTACCTGGGCATTCCTGATTATTACAGCTCTGTATTTCTTCAGCATCACCAGGACAACCATCAGATACCTGGTCACATGACATGCAAGTCCTGCTACGCGTCTGTTGACCCCCACAGCACGATGCCGAACAACTACCCCATGAACCCCAAGATGTCCATGCTAGAATAAAAACAGTAGAGGTGATAATGTTTTCCATACGATTATCAAGCTCAAGTCATTATAAGCTCTATTATTATGTTCAAACAACAACGAACTGAATGAATGAAATGTCACCATCTACCATGGTTCCCGGACTAGAGAGCTGTTTATAAAATTCGGACTGGTGAGCCGTTTTTAAAATTCAGACTATATTTGGCATCAAAAATAGTACAAGTAGGTGTATTGATGTTTATCCCCAAGCCTCCATTGATATTAGAAAATATATTGGAATTGTATATTAGATTATAAGATAACATAGACTTGCTGTACCAAGGATTTGGCAGATCATAAGAACTATAAACAAACCCTAAAGCGAAGATTTAACGCAACAAATATTTTGTTAGCTCATATTCAAAGAGTCTTTACCTGGGCATCCCTGTGTATTACATTGTTCAGATACTTCATATTCTCCCAGGCATCCCGTTGCTTCCATCCCGTTTGATGAACATTGTCTGGTTCGAGTTCGTATTCCACTGCAACATGATTTGGAGCAAGCACTCCAGGAGTACCAAGGCGTCCACTCTTATTTCATTATTCATGAAACAAAAATTAAACAAAGGAACAGAAAGAGAAAACACAAAACTAAATTCGTAAAGATAACCTTGAAATGTACATGCATTTTTATGTTGTTCTAAATGCACGTTTACTGTATAATAAATAAATATGGGGTTCATGAATATGTGCCTTTTTTTACCTCCCAAATCACTCGATGTCGCCCGCAGAAATTTTATGAATTTACTGATCAGTTATTGATCAATCACCTACATGTATCAATCGCCGAGTATCGCATTTGTTGATTGGTTGTTGCAATCAATCGGGACACGAATTCTATAATAAGTAGATGAACTTTTAGCCAATCAAAACGTGTGGTAATTGGCGATACACGGTCGTATTCTTGATTATTTAACATCATAAACGATATTTACTCATATCTAAGTGACCAATCACAACCTCGGATATATGATGGGTATGAATGAAAGTACATTTAAATGAAGGGAATATATGTGCACGATACTTTTTGAACTGTTGAAAGAAGATCTATAAAAGACTGTGACTGAACCACATTATAGATGCATTTTGATGGTATACAGGTCAAGCACGTTCACAGACAAATTGGACAAATTTACACCGAGATATTTACACATGTCTCAGTGATTTTATCCATCACCGCTCCTATGATATAAAATGCACTAATCTAGCGTACCTAAAGAACAGCCGCAATCTTCAGATTCCGAGCTTTCTCCAGTACACCCGATTGCCGGACTAACTCCTAACCAACATTGCCTGCTCCTAACACGTACGCAATCTGATATCCCTTGCCTTCGATCATGTATTGTTCATACCGTCCCTAATACTTTAAGCACTATTACTCTATAAAATGGAGTCAAGGATATAGCTATAAAAGTTTCGTCTAACTTTGGTTAAAATGTTTTCAGACAATCCAAATTGACACAACATGAACAAGAAGCCTTTTTAAAGCATGTCGTGAAATATTCTTATGAAATTTGTCATGTTGCGTGCCGTTCTTTAACACGTGCCATCGTAACTTTCATATTGGCACGTGTGCCTGCCTTCCGATAACATCTTTTCAAGAACCGTAGCCTTTTGCAAAATATGGCCTGAATTTCGGAGATCGTGTTGCATGTTACATACAAGATCTTGTAATAAAGCAGCTTGTTCACAAACAACAAAGATAATACTATGCTATTGTATCGTGTTTTTGTTCACTTGCTTGTTTTGTAAGATTTTATAAAAGCAATTTAGATTTTACAGTGTTTAAGTTGTAATGCGCGTTGTATCCCAAAGAACTAAATGGATTCCATAGTTCTATATTGCCTGTATTCGATCATGTAGATAGGACGAAGTTTGCAAATATATATTATTGTATAATTGGCAATAAGAAATGTTTTTAAAAGTGGAAAAATATCTCTTGCCTTCGATATTTATGCAGTTTTCATACCGCCTCTTACTTTATAAATTGGAGTCGAGGATATAGCTATATAAAGTTTTTTCAGACAATCATAATTGACACAACATAACGAACAAGAAGCCTTGTTCACACTTGTCATCGTTAAACATGTTTCATATTGGCACGTGTGCCTTCCTTCCGATGACATCTTTCTTTTCAAGAACCGTAGCCTTTTGCAAAATATGG
>JXSR01S031869.1:6400-17132 GCA_000969725.1 Ophiothrix spiculata
TCGTATGCTCGTTGCATGCACGTTTGGTGTCTCTGAGAAAATAAAATGGGAACAGTAATAAGCTTACAAGAATATACACACACACAATCATGGCATGGGTCACATTTGTAACCAGGCCCTACATCTGTACATACATGCCTAAGACTAATCTACGATAATACTCAATGATAGTTCATGCAGCACTTGTTTTACTTCTGATGTGTTTCTTATGGACTGCACAAAGAGGAAATGTAAGATTCTATTACTAAACTTTTCCCCATAATTCCCATTGTCAGCGTTGGCCAACGTTGAGTATTGGAATTTTTTTATCAGCACTTAAATTTGTGCATATGTTGAATAAAATTTTATTCAACAATTTGTAAATACACTTTTAGCAACATTTTTTCAAAGCAACGGAACGTTCTAGCATTGTGGACTGCACAACTATCATATCAACTGTTGGTAAATGATTACTCAACGTTGTGTATTAAAAAATTTACACAACATTTCACTCAACGTTGTGTAACTATGCAATCCTGCAGATGTTGAGTAATATTTGATCAACATAGTTGATATTTTCTTATACTCTTGTTGAGTAATCATTTCTACACAACTGTTGGTAAAACTGATTACTCAACAACTGTATAAAGAGAAATGCCAACTATGTTGAGTAAACTTTACTCAACATCTGCAGGATTGCATAGTTACACAACGTTGAGTAAAATGTTGAATACAATTTTACTCAACATTTTCGCAGTGTACACGGCGACAGCTCCTGTAAAAAAAACCCATTAGCTAGGTTTATATTTGCCCATCATGTGTAAATTCGATATACAAATTTATGACGAAATAAAGTCTCGAGAGTATCGAGAAAAATGTGTCCTGGATATTTGTGTTCCAGGTATTTTGATATTTGTCCGATTACCGGTGCACAATTTGTTGAAGACAGAAGTTAAACAAGCATGCCCATAATAAAACTAAAACACTTTATTATTTGACATAACAGGAACTGGTCACCCCCGGCCACGTGGCAGGTTTTCAGTATCAAAAGTCAACGCATTTCAACATACGTTCAGGTACATAGTTTAAAATAACACCAATTATTTCACAAGATGTCAGCTGTCTGTGTCAAACCAGTTTTTGACTGATTTAAATGTCGCATTATTGTCCACGGTATAATAGATTTCTGGGTGCCCTTCCGTCATCGTGCGGAGTAAGAAAAGTTGCCTACTTCATCGTCATCATCATCATCGTCGCCTTCAGCATGTTCAGTCGTTTCTTTAGTGGTTTCACTTAATACTGTAACAGTCACTATATCTACATCGGTGACATCTTTACTGGTTGTCATTGCTTCTGTAATGTCGCCTTTCTGTAAGATAAAAAACGAGAATATAGAATAAATTAAAGTTTGTTAAAGCATTGGCTCGCTGTGCGTGTTTTTGTCCATAAGTTTTTTGAAAGTTCGCGGGCGTAAAAACGCATGGAAGTGACAAGAGCAGGAAGGACGCACGTTAAATCGCACAGTGTAAGTTCGTGGTGCACGGCACGTTTGACGGTGAGTGCTTGCGTGCATCGTACGTTGCGCATGCACGTCATAAGTCCTAACACCGTGCATAAAAAGTACGAACTTATATAAATTACGACGTCACAAGAGCTAGAGTTGTTTTGTGGCCCGCCTTCGTTCGAAGCAATTAGTCAGTGTCACAGACTCACAGTGCTTACAACGTACGTATCGCACGATTTTTACGTTTTTGCACGCAGTACTTACAACGTACGTATCGCACGATTTTTCACGTTTTTGCACGCAGACAACACGTACGTGTACGAATTGTGGCGCAATTTTCTAACTATACGATCGATCTATTAGCAATCATTATACAGGTTATAAAAAACACACCTTACAATCTTTGCGTGTAATTTTCTCAGGTTTAT
Source organism: Ophiothrix spiculata (assembly GCA_000969725.1). NCBI lineage: Eukaryota > Metazoa > Echinodermata > Ophiuroidea > Amphilepidida > Ophiotrichidae > Ophiothrix > Ophiothrix spiculata. Next base: position 8,312 of record JXSR01S031869.1, read on the forward strand.
ATAACGAATAGTCAGAAGGTATTATGCAAAGGTTGCACTTTATAAAGTTTATAGTAGATAAAACATAGCGCGCATATAATAAAATATGTATCAAAAACAATTCTCACTGATAGAACTTCATTCAAGGGAACTTACAAAATCGTGAAAACAGACAAATTCAAATGAAACAAACGATATAGGCCCTATTACAGTCTATTTCATGGAAATAATACCTTTACATCTTTTCTGACAATTCGGTAGATCCCAGAACTTTTCACGCAAATATTGTATTGTTTGTTTTTATTTTTTGAAACACTGGATTAACATGGAAACCAGGTGAAAATGCGTCCTTTTGACTACTTGCTCCCTTAAGACAAGATTGGGTAGATTATCGGACAGAGGTAATGGGAAAAGCTACGAATCGGTTGCAGTGATGCAAGTCATATTCTTTTATAAGGCAAAATTTCATGAAGAAAACAAACTATTTCCAGTGAACTTTCCTGCATCCCTGCGGTTTAGAATTCATAAAACAAATCTGACCAATTCCAAAATATAAACAACCGCAACCTTTTAAACTTTTAATTGAGCAATACATTGTGTCACTTTGTTTCCTCTAGATGTTTCCGCTTCCCACCCGCAAAAATTGGAACATGAACCAGATTGGAAGTTAATAAACTTTTACAGAAATGTCAATTATACCACTGTTCAAATAAACTTTATATAGAAATGCCAACTTGTGTCCAATTGGCATTGACATTTATACCACTGTTCAAATAAACTTTATACAGAAATGTCAACTTGTGTCCAATTGGCATTGACATTTAATCCATTGTTCAAATGACGCAAGGTGTTTTATTTTAATTTACAAAATATTTTGATTGCATTAAATTAATTCAAATTGATGTGCATACGCAAAAAGCATGCAATGATTTTTTTTTTTACTATTTGACAAAATCGTTATCCCGCAGGCCGCAGTTGTAAGCAACTGCATCTCTGAAAAAACCACTTAAAACTGATGTTCTAGATTCTGAAGGATGAAAAATCGCTCTTTTTCCTTCATGCGGGTAAAATAAAATTTCAAACTGTAAAGAGCAATTTGCACTCTTGCAAATCTTTTCACCGATTATTTCCTAAATACGACCCCTCTCAATTGAATTACTATATATTTTGAGACGCGTGTAAATAATTCGGTCGAGAGGGATTGTAAATCGGTAAAAAGATTGAAAATTTACTCAAAAAAGATGAAATTTCAGTCAGTACATTTAGCATAGCTGAAATCTGAGCACCCAGGGTATTTACGGAGAGAAAAGACCCCCAAAATGTAAGAGGCTTCTTTATTTTTAACAATTTTTGGTTAAAAATAAAGATATATTAGGGTGCGTGAGAAAGCACCTTTTGGTCTTTCAATGAAGCATCAAAATAGATAAATTAGCTGAAATTTGTTGTTTCAATTTATTGATAAAATTTTAATGAGTAATTCTTTCGAATGGAAAATTGGATGAAAAAATATGGCGTCTTTGGGTACAAGCGGCCTTAATGTATAGTCATTTTAATTATTAATAATAATTATGTGGTCTCTGAGTGACAGCAGAAAAAATAGGGGAGCATTGGGTCGCAAGAGATTGAACCAGTGGGGATTTGAAGAACAAAATTCGTCACCTCCAAAGTGGGACCACCCTCCCCAGGACCCTATCCTATCAGAAAAATATTTATCACAGACAAATTTGATAACTCATTTTTTAATGAAAGTATTATATTCTTGACACATTCCATATAGTCCTAGCATGGAACAGCAGGTGAAATATTTTAAATTAATGTCACTTCACAACTCAGACCTCTGAACTTGATGGAATGTAAGATCGTGTAGATTACTTAAGTAGTACGTACACCTATAGGGCTACAGTGTGTCCCAAAAAGAATTTGTCAAATTTTCAACGCCCAAGAATTCAAAAACTAAATAAGACAAGGCAATTTAAGTCAGTGACAATTTTTTATGGTGCAATAGTGAACAAAATCCATGGATCAGTTTCCAAGATCTGAGCATTCGAAGAAGTTGGGACATTTTTTACCGATTTGTTTTAAGTTGTGAAGATTTTCAGAATAAAGACATAATTATGTTGATTTTTTGAATTATAAATGTCTTTGTATTCAAGTTGTACATATACCTGGAGCTTCAAGCACTCACTTCTACAAAACTAATGCATAACTAATTTTGTTCATTTTTGTAACAAAACAAGCACGGGGGATCACAAATTGTTGTCGCTGACTTAAACTGTCTGATTTGTGAACAATATGGAGTTGAAATTGTGATTACGTCTTTCTGGGACACACAGTACAACTAGAACATTTGCCAATAAAGCTCACCTGACAGTTTGAGTTGTCATCTTCACAATCTGGTGAGCTGGGGACGATAGGAGTAGGCGCTGGTTGTGTTGGGCATGCTGGTAAATTAGAGCACGTTTCCGAGTCGGAGTCGCTGCCACTGCATTCGTTACCGCCATTTCTCGGAGCTGGGTTATCACATTGCCTGTGTCTTATCCGTGATGATACTCCACATGTTTCTGAACATTCACTAAATGCACCCCAGTTTCCCCAACCACCATTTACTGTTATGAAAAACAAAACAGAGAGTCATGGTTGATTACAAATCTGTTTCAAATGATTTGACAATATTATTCAGTAAATATCATGAAATTCGCATTATAAAAAGCAAACCTTGAACGTCCACATACAGGGCTGTTTATTAAAAGCATCTGTTAATTTCAAGACACAAATCAATTAACTGTAAATTAGATATAATTGTGATTATCACGCTCACCCTGCACTACTTAAAACTCGCGCCAATACCACAGTGACTGATGGGATAGAAAACTTGTCTACGTGACGTCACATCACACAGGAAAATCACATAGATGACGTCATCAAGCAAGCTTTGAAATCCATCGTAAAATTGTTTTATCATGCTTACCTGGACACATTTCTGTACTTCTACACGTTGTTCGTTGATTAAATTCCCCTGAACATACATTGCCATCGTATTGTGGTACCGGATTATTGCAGTACCGATATCTGGTTTGTATGCCGATACCATTACACAAATGAACAGCACCTCCTTCACAAGGTCCCCATGCGAGCCATTCCGAAAAACCGCCATGAACTAAAAAGGAAGACAGAATTGAATCAATGTTATGAACCTTTGTTATGGTTCTCTGCATATTTTTGACATATTTTACTTTGGTGTGTTCCCCTATTACCAACGTGTTGCAGACATGTATATAAGTAAACTTACTTGGGCAGTTTGGTCCAGAGCACGGCATTGTTTCTAAGTCATCTCCCTCACAGTCCTGTCCACCATTTTGAGGTGAAGGATTATCACATGATCTTTGTCGTGTCCTGGTCCCGTCTTCGCATGTTACAGAACAAGCCGACCAATCACTCCACGTTGACCAGACACCGTCAACTGCAAAATTCAAAGTGACACCATTATTAACGTGAAATGATCAGTAATAATAATTGGAACATTAACACAATTGGCCGCATGTTAACTTTTTTATCCTGTTTGGATACTATGTCAGACTCAGATCAGACGAAGATCAAAGAGTGAACCTAAGTATTTACTAAGTAAAAGGTGCTTTGAGTTTAAATCTGTAAGCACTGATTAACCAGAAATGATCAGAACGTTTTCAAGATCTTTTATGTGTCAATCATGTAGATAGGAAAATACTACTGTAAAAGGGATACCATTTGGGTATTCTTCTGATATAGAATGGTTTGTTAAGACCTACTCTTTGGAAATTTGGAATAGTCCCATTATCTTCTAACAGTGACAATGTATCGTTAGCCCGTATACTATTACCATTTTAAGAATCCAAAGTAAAACCATGCATGGTTTATAATGGATCTGCAACAAAGTTTCACAGCCTCAAAATCTACATTGCATGTTCTTGGTTTTCTTATATTTAAATGGTTTGTCTGTTTCTTTCTTTCTTTACACATGGTTATTCATGGCAAAGTCATTGAACGCCATACCTACGCAAAAAGCACAAGCCTCATCCCATATAAGGACTAATAAAACACCATGCTGGCCAAAAGCCACTCCCTATCTAACTTAGCAATAACTAGTGTAGGCCTACAGTTTTACTCTTAGCCCTTGCTTCGTGAGAAAAGAAAATGACCTTCCGACTTACCTATACATGGATCTTCGTAACAATTGCTTGTTTTTTCTGACGACCCGCTGCAATTAGCACCGCCATTTTGAGGAGCAGGGTTAGTACAGGTTCTGGTTTTTGTCTTCGTTCCATTCCCACATGTTACAGAACACTCACTCCAGCCATCCCAACTCGACCAACCTCCATCAATAGCTGTAGTGTCTACAAGGGAAAAAACACAAATCCACATACTATATAAAGTGCATGAATTTGAAACACTGTTTGACAAGTATGATATGAAGAGGAAATTGAAATACTATTTAATTATCCCTCCTTATTACCACAATGCTTCTTTGGCACTAAGAATGCTAAAGCTTTTATTTTTTCAGAACGCGATTTGACTCTGCACTTGGTTTTCTCTCCAGACAATGATTACTGGTAGGTTTTTTTTTAACTAATGCATCATTGAGATTCATATAACAATTCGACATACCATTTATTCAAATTCTTAATTTAGTAGACCTATAACGCTATAAAGTTTGAGCGTTTATAGAATTGTTTCAACAGATATTAAAGTTTCCTTGACTGTTTTCCCATCATTAAATAAATGAAGAAAAAAAATTCTAATAGATTAAGTTCCAACAACACAACTGGTATGGTGACGAATTGTTGAATCATAGCTGATTGTACAATTGCTTAGCTGGTGTAATAAGGTTGAGTGTACCAATAACCAGGAGTCCTGGTCTAATTGAACTACACGGAATAAGTCACAATAAATGATGTATTTTTCGCACAAGTACAAATACGCTCTACACAATTGAATAGTGGCTAGGACATTACATTACACTGGCACCATAAGGCGTGCGGCTGGCTGACCCAGCTAAGTAATAGTTGTCTAAGTAATGAGCTATTGTGCAAAGATGGTATTACTGTTACACTCTTAAGAGTACATTGTGCAATCATGGTGATATGAAATGAATGATATGTAATGACTTTGAAATTACATGTGATGCATGATAAACGATAAGGGCCAGTGGATATGAGGTTCATAAGCGACGTTAGGGGCGCACCATTTGATTCTCAGGGGGGGGCATGGAAGTTTTTTTGAAAAAAAAAACTTTGCCGCCGAAGGCGGCGAAAAAAAAAATCTTGACCCAAAGATGGGTAAGAAAAAAAAAACTTTACCCGACTACTTCAAATTAAAGAAAAACAAAAAAAATGTAATAAAAAAAACTTTGCCGCCGAAGGCGACGGGAAAAAAAAATGTCGCCGCCTTCGGCGGCTAAAAAAAAAAACTTGACTCGACCCCAACTTCCATGCCCCCCCCTGAAAATCAAATGGTGCGCCCCTTAGCAATGACATGAGCATAGACCGTCAGCGGAAGAAGATTTAATGCAATGTTTGTTTCAGTGTATGATCGTAAATGCACGTGTTAAAGGCTACTGGCTACAAATGATTAAGGCTAGACATTGCTATCTACGGATTCTTCTATCCTTCTTACCATTATTCTGGGGACTAGAGGTAGAAAACCCTAGAATATCAGCGCAAGATGAACATCGAGAACCGCTTCTATTCTCTGTATAACCGCCGGCTGTTCCAGCTTGGCGGCAACACCCCTCTGTCGTGTTGAATTCATTATTGCCATCAGGACTGTCTGGATTTGCTTGTTCATTTGAACAAGGGCCATATCGACCTTTCGGTGTGTGTGTTTGAAAACAAAAATATATTGGAGTTGAAGTAGTAGACTGTGTATCTGGAATAATAAATGAATTTGAACACCGAAATTATTATTCTGTAATGAGATGTCAGATATTGTGGTTTTTTACCCAAGTGATTTAAAAATCATGCTGATTCATCATCATCATCAGTTAGTTGTCTACAGACTACAGAGCAGGCACTATACACATGTACACTGCCTCATCCAGTCACAGCGAATGTACTCAGGCCTTAATGTACTTCATCCCACTGTTGATTTGTTCATACCAACATGTAAAAAATTGTGAAAATGTTGCAATAATGTTTTGGACATGTATAGTATTATTATGTTTCAAACTTTTGGAGCGCATTTTAAAGGGTTTGTGGGATCGGGTAAAGTTGAGAATATATGCACTTTTCTGGTCGGTTGCATGGTAGCAAGTTGAATAATTCGAGTAGATACGGTATCTGAACTCATTATGACGAAAGTTCCTGAAGGGTGATTAATGTATTTGAGAAAAAAATATAGGGTTTAGTGTCTCCTGGTAGTCAAGTGATGTAGTGTACAGTGTACAATGTAAAATTATATTGGTCATAATGCTGCATGTATTTGTTAACAGTTTTGCGGTCACCGTGGTTCCAAAAACTTTGACCAGTTCAGTGCCGGAAGTTTTCAAGCAGGTATTATTTTCAATGAAAATGAACGCGAGGCCCGTGCACATATTTTCTTTTCAATTCCTGTAAATGTTGTTGATAAATATGGCAGGAAAAGACGGGGGAAATAGATATGTTCAGTACTCATTTCTAATCATGTATGTGCTGAAACTGCCATGAAGGAAATTAATGTTATTTGTTATTTGCTAATTAGGCAATGAATTTCCTTGTAGGAAATTGTAAAAAAAACAAGGCTAAGCATGATAAGGTACCGATATGCAGTATAATCTACATACGAGTGACCGAATGAAGTAATTATCAAGTAGGTCAGAAGTTCATAAAATTTAACTTAAGAAATAATTTCTCATTAGTATAATACTTGTAGCTCTTTCATTATAATTATAGACTAAAGTCTTTTTTTTTTTTTTTTTTTTGCAAATAGGCTTAGTTTGTGTGTGACATAATACCAGTAACCCACCACTGAACTTGCACACGTGTTATCAACTCTATCTCTTCACCTGGCAGGACTATTTAGGTCATAGTGAAACTTTTTGGCCTACAAGAAAAATCAGGAAATAACAAATATAGCTCTAATAGGCCCTATATGGTGTAAACCCGTTGTTGGTAAGGTCCTGAACTCACCGGATATCCTCTCTACATGGCTCAAGCAATGAATGTTGATATTTTGATATGATTTGAGTTTTTAACACTTAGATCTGTCAAATCAGCATGATGACTTTAATTTAAATTGATATCTAGCTGCTCGGCCTATAAAATCCAACAGGGTTACAAATTATGCTTGTTATTTTGTGTTAAAAGTTGATATCTGCATGACAAATTTGACCTGATTTTGGCACATTAAATGAGTAAATTCAATTTTGTTGGCCCGTCTGATGTGTGATTTTATCAGGTTATGGACCTATTTTTAGGCATAATGCCAGCTTTTCAATAGTTGTACCAAATCTTATGCAGTATACTTTCTCAAGAAATACATAGTGATCACCCGCGTCCATCTTTATTTCAGAATTCCCGTTTCAAATGGCGTGATGTGATGTGAATATATATTTTCAATCCCACGGCAGTTTCAAATTTTTCTTTTCCCAAATCGGTGAAAACATGCCAAACCACATTTAATTTTTTTCTTAATATTTGAATTCATCATGTTCTTGGCCGTGTTTTGATTTACAATAAACAAGAGTAAAAATATCAATTTATCCCATATATTTTGGTGAATTTATTAAAGCATTAAAGGAAAGTCCGAATCAGCACTAATCCGTTTTGATTGCTAACTCAAAAAGTACTTCAAAAAATGATCGCTAAATTAAATAGCTACAGTAAAGTTTAAAAATTTAACGATCATGGTAGAGCTGATTTCACTAAATTTTAACAATAGCTAATTCCGTTTTGGTTGCTAACTCAAAAATGATCGCTAAATTGTTAAAATTATTAGCTATTTGGCGGTCATTTTTGGAATTAGCGATCAAAACGGGGTTAGCGATCATCACTTAATGTTAGTGAGCCTTGTATGCCCGAAGATCGTTGGTCTATAAAGAGTTATAGGCAATGGTGCTACTAAAAGTAGCAGTGTTTCTAGCTGTTTCTTAAGGTTTTTGGAGCTCGGGTTGCAGCTTGCGCCAACTTCGACCAATTTTGACAAAGTTGAAGAGTTGATCGCTCCAGAATTACTACAGGTTTAGTTTAGCTGTGGCTTAAAATTTGCTAAATACGCGAGAAAAACATCTATAATACCTTACATATTTATACAACAACCCGTTGTGACAATGTTTTTCTATACTCAAATTGCGTGCGCGTCACAAAGCCTTATGTTAGAAAAATCGGCCTATTTGATAAACAATTTTAATAACGTAATAATTGACCTAAAGTATCAAAATGTTATTACAACTTAAAACACAGCCAAAATATCTTCTGGAATTATCCCAATTGATAACTAAATTTTGGTGGTAATTTTGTGGTTGAACGAAAATCGTTGGGTCACCAGGCATCAGCGCTCTAACCATGTCTACTGTTTATAAATGACCACAGAGTTTTCATATCCCGTATTCTTGAAAATTTTTGGTGCACAATGGAATTTAAACCACTTTGTATGAATTGTCATATCACAAAGGATGAGTAATTCACGATTCACGTGCACGCGGTAATTGTTTTACACATTGTCAATGTCAATCTAGTATTTCACAACAAACTTACATATATAGATAAATAAATTAAGGGAACTATGTACAGTTGTACACTCAACACTCTAATATTTGTAACGGATAAGGCCATAAAAAAAAAATTCTTTGGTTGCCCTCCACAGCTTTTTTCAGAGAGGGTCGGTCGGTCGG
>JXSR01S031870.1:2350-20969 GCA_000969725.1 Ophiothrix spiculata
ATACCTTTTCAAATGAATACACTATCTGAGACTGTACGCAAATGTAACAAAATAATTATTACAAACAATCATATGTAAACTGTAACTGTCCTGGGGTAACTGTACACCATTTGAACACTTTTAAGAAGTGTTTCTAGGTATTTGAAACACTTTAATTGGCAATTTAAGGCACCATCGTCAACAATTCTTTTGATAAAAGATAAATTTGAATACCCTATGTGAGCCTTGCAGAGTACCAGGTCGATTTTGATACCCTATATTGCAATTCTCGAGACCTTATTGTTACCCACAAAACCCTTTTCCTTCGATTATTCTAAACATTTAGTCACTCCACAAATTGTTAACCATCATCTGTTTTGTACTCCACCAATTTGGTGGGTGATCCGTTAACTGGCCTGTCTCTGAAAATATACTGACGGCTCACTCGAAACATTAACTCGTAAAAAGGTGGTTGATGGAAGAAGATGTATCACCATCAACCAACTTCTTTCTACTAAACCTTAACTCGTTTTTGTCACCATCGACCAGATCATCCATCAATAAATATAGAAACACACTGAGTGTTTCGAATTGCCTCTTAACTCATTTTTGCATAATAAAAACATATTTTGGTGGCCATTTTGGATCTCAATACAGGCTCCATATTAGATTAAGATATGCTAAAACCCTTATTTTGGAAGAAATGCTCCTATTGTTACTTACAATTAGCAACTTTTCATTCATTATTATGAACATTTGGTGTTTTTGATATTGTTCCGAAGTGCCTTTAACCCATTTTTGCATATAAAAATGTATGTTTGTGGCCATATTGGGTCCCAGAACAGGTTCCATATTGGACTTGTAACATCCTTAGTTGGGAAGAAATGCTAATATTGTTACCCTCAAAGCCATATTCAATCGATTATTATGAACATTTGAAATTTTTGTTAGTGTTTCAAAGTGCCTCTAACCCAGTTTTGCACATAAAACATATTTTAGCGGCCATTTTGGATCCCAGAGCAGGCGCCATTTTGATTTTTATACAAGCTTACAATACAATTAGGGGACAAATGATCATGTTGTAACCCTAAATATTATTTCCAGTTGATTATTTACGATATCAGGCATTTTAAACGCTGCTTTGATCGACTTTAATGAAAATCAAGTATTTTGTCGGCCATCTTGGCGGCCATTTTGAATTTGAAATATGCATATAACATAATTTGGAGTCAGATGTATTTGTTATAGTTCCAGAAACTTTTTTCCAATAATAATTTTGAAGATGACGTGTTTTAAAAGATAAATTTTTAGGCCATTCCAATGAAAATAGAGTATTTGGGCGGGAATTTTGGCGGCCATCTTGGACTGACATTGGTAGCCATCTTGAATTTGAAGGTCAAGATGGGGTCAAGTTATAAATCTGACTTCAAATCTGAGTTCCTTGACCCTAAAAACCTTGAAAAGCACATGCTATTAAGGTCTGTAGGTAAAAATGGTGAAAAACCTCATTTTCAAGATGGCCGACGGCAGCCATATTGGATTTGAAGGTCAAAACGAGGTCAAATGGTAAAATTGATGTTAAATATGAATTCCTAGTCCTCAAAAACCCCATAAAGCACATCTTGATCAGTGCTGTAGACCAAACTCATGAAAACCCAAATTTCAAAATGGCCGACGGCAGCCATTTTGGATTTTGGCCCCCCACGGAAATTGCCCACACTTTTGAGAGAGGCACCCTCGCTAATTTCGTTAATTAACCTTCAAAGATGACAAATCCATTGAGAAACCAACCTTCGCTCTCCACGGTCACGGGAGTCCTCCAGATGACCCAACTATAATCCCAATCCCACTAATGTGCATGCTATAGATACTGATGCACTGGTCACATAATCTTGTTGCGAGGTTACGATGTTTTTACGGCATCATATCGAGTAGAAATCAAGTGGACACGGACCGGACATAGGTGCGGAGACCAGGCGATGTCTGTGAGTCGTAGAGATGCCTAAAACATGCTTCAAGAAATTAACTTTGGAGTTGAAACCTTGCTTGTGGGTTGTTAACAATGTGTTCTGTTATGGTCCAATAACAACTCACTGGCATCTTACCGGTGACCGACCAGGCAACGCAAGCATTCACTTACGTCATACCAATGTTTCGGTGTTGTGGCTTCCTTCGATTACCAGACATCAGTTGGCGACCGGTTGTTATGTGACCATATCATGAGCCACACATACAAAACATGCTGTGTCTCTTGCAATAGTGCTGTGTTCAGCTATGCATGCGCTTCTCTGAATCAATTCACAATGTGAATAGGCCCCCTGCCTATTAAGTGTCGATCAAAGTGTAGTAGCCTTTCCACTTCATATTTGTAGAAAGAAAAATTCAAGCCAAGATTTATGCCCCCATATACATTAATATAGTCAATGTCCACTTTTTTGTATGTTGCTGATCTACATGTGCCTGTTTATAATTCTGTAAGACTTGCTTAAATATGAATTATGTACTACCACACACGTATAGATTTATAACTGCATATTGCTCGACTCGAGTGAAATTGTGCAAAAATAATGCACCACAAATTTTCTGCACTCTCGAGGCAAAGCCGAGCGAGTCGGACAATTACGCCTTCAGCACAAGGTAAAATTTTTAGATCGCCAATTAAAAAGCAGAACTTAATCTTGTTCATACACGAGGATGATGATCAGAATATGATTGTGAAGAAATCAAATATCATAATTACTTCATGATTTGTTTGTTGCTTCTACAAAAACATAGGAAACACAATCATCCCATATTTTGTTATACCTTTCCTTTAAAATGAAACTTGCCATACACACGTAGCATGTTACTTGTACGTGTACATGGAATTGCACAACGCACTAAGCGACATGCAGAGTGCATCTGATAAAGATTATTCATTCCCCAAAAGTAAGCAACTGTCCAGTTATATGGAAAATGTCAATGCCCATTTCAAGAAGAGTGTATGAATAAAGAATGATCTTGAAATCAGGATTATGCCTCTAATCAAACATATCAATGTGAATTCACACAGTGGGACAACCATGTGTAGATCAGTGTTTGAGCTAGCTACTTAACATATATGCGACCACTGGCGAAATCAATGAATCTTAGAGAACCTTGACTTGCAGCCATGAAACAGATCCATAGAAGGGACATTGCGTAAATGTTCACTTGATGCATAGACAGTGTGTTCATTTCATTTCACATGAGTTGGGGTAGTGGGAGTCTAGTCAAGTAATAATAACCATTTAGGCAATGACCAAGAGATAGATTGAATGTTATGTATTTTTCCAGGATTCCAGTTAAGAACTCGGTCACACATTGCCATGTAGAACGCAAACGTAGGCCTATAACAAACATACACTGTTTTAGTAATCAATATACATGATATCTATGACTAAAACATAGTGCATTAGGCGTACATCTATCCGTTGCTGTGTGACTGAGCCTAATAAGGAACAGAAGCATGATCCTCACATCTGGTAAGCATCAAAAGTTAACCAATCAAAGAGTTAAATTTTGAAATTGGATGTCAGAATTGTGCTCCTGTTCATTTAACTTGAACCTGTTGGTAAAAGATGTTACTTTATTCGCCCCTATTTCTTGGTGTTGTCTGCCTACACTGTTACCACTTGACTTTACTCTATAAACCTGGAAGTATGCAACAAGCAATCAGACCCCGTTACGAGATCCATAGCATATCCCTTATATTCTGCAACATTGTGAACTGGTGGTTTTGTATTGTGTAAGAGACTAGTAATGATCGATCAAGATTGAGTAGGACCAAATCACTGCGTATTAATACTTTTGCACATGAATCGTTCATGATTTTGGTATTATTTTCTGCTAATATTTTGTTTCTAACACATGGATAAACCTAACCATAAGTTTATTTGAATATTCAGCAAGATTGGGTACGCAGTTATGTTATGAAAAATACGGACTAATTTACTTCCCCATATGGTCATATTGGACTTGGTGTGTTAATCGGCTGCTTGTTGCATACTTCTAGGTTTATAAAGTATAGCCGCCTTGAGAATTCATATTTAGTGCAAACACACAGAGCATGTGCACAATTCAATGTTTTGAGCTTGCTAATAGATCAATATCAAAAGGCAACACCGCTTGCATCAATGCAAATGCTTGGAATTCATACTCAACGCAAACAGAGAATGTGCACAATTCAATGTTTGAATTCTGATTACGAGTTGAGAAAACCTGATCTTTTATTGCATTTGTAGGTTGTCTTCCTACGTACTGCAATCCATCTGCAAGTTGAGTGTGGACTGATTTGCGTTGAAAATTATTAAAGGGATCACCATAGATTTAAAGGGGAGATACAAGGCACGCCGCCATTTTTATTCCAGCATGGAGGCAAAATTGGGGGTATTCGGGTTTCTGCCGATAGCTTGCCGATGATCCATCGCACCTTGTCATAATGCGCGAATATTGAAACTCGCACACACGCTTTGCGTGCAGATTGGCGTATCATTCGTGTTAAGTATTATTTGCGCAGGATGTCTCTACCCATAACCAAGTCTCGGCACTCGGAGTTGATTTTGGCGGGAGCCGAGTGGACCCGAATACCCCCAATTTGAGCTCCATGGCTGACGACGCCATTACACGGGCTGGTATACAAAGCCTGGTATCTCCCCTTTAAATCTATGGGGATCACTTAAAATTTAACTCAACAGGCGGTTGACTGCCTGGAACCACCAGTTCTGGTTGGTTGCTATTTTCAACGGCCTAAAACCGTGGACAGCCGCCGTTGAGTTTTGAAGCGGCCCCTAAACACATTTGATAAAAATGGATGCGTTTTGTGGATATATGAATTCTGCCTAAAGTGTACACTTGACAAAAAAATCATTGTCATTTTATACTATTTATGTCATCAGAATATGTTTAACATGCCTTTTTTTATTTTTAAGCTTATATATTTTAAGTATTATAGAATTCTTGTATGTAAATAAAATTTTAATGATGATAAGACTTATTTGTTTTGTATTTTTCATCCTTGTTATATTTCCACTTCCTTAAAATCTGCTGTATATGTGTTTACTTTTTTCAGGGAATTGTTTTGCCAAAAAATTATCCAAATTGGCCTGATAATAATATTAAATGTTTGTTTTATTCATATTCAAATAGAACATATTTCAGCTGACAAAACAAATGTGAGAAAAAACTCAATAACAAACACCAACACAAAATATACTGTATAGAAAAACTGCAGAAGCATTTTGTTTATTCAGGAACGAATGATACCTTATGTACGTATTGTACAATATACACATATTGTAAATGCAAAATGATAACAGCCTCAATGTTGCAGCAATTTCTCGCTCTCTCTTCCAAGCCAGAGAAACTTGTAATAAGCATTATTGATTTGTCATAAGTTCTACAATTATACTTAAAAAGTGCATCCAAAGTTACAATTTTATCGGTGGACATCGGACAATGCCAAACTCTTACCCATATCATGATGTATACATACATGAGATTCAGCGTAGTGACCATAGCATGTGTAAGAGACTTGCATTTCTACCGAGGAAATCTATGACACTTTGAATGCACTGAACAGATTCATCATTGGTAAGCTTAATCTTGAATAGAGTAGTGCATACAGGATTGGTATTTTAGGCCCTGTATCCATTATCTGTCCCACCTGTTGTATATATACCCTTGATATATGTTCCATTATCCCCAATTTTTCATTTGCCACACAGATAATATTAATTTGTTTTGCTCAGTGGCCGCATCAGTGGCCTTGTGTACGCCGGATGCTCGCTGTGTTTGGCGCGTAGCAATTGAGGACAATGGAACACAAAAAGAGGGCATGCGCTACAGGGGAACAGCCTATGGATACAAGGCCGTATGGACAACTGAACTGCCATGCTTGTTTTAATCTCACTGAAAGGATTATCTCACTTGAGAGTCAGTGGGACATCTAATATTAATGGAATTTAAAGGAGGAATTCAGTGTTTGAAAAAAGCTTCATGAAACAAGTGCAACACAAATTTGTGTGATGTTTATATGGAGGGCTAAATACAAAGGTCTTCTTGCCCCAACAGGAGAGAGAACACATGTGCATTTTCTTTCACTTGATACCCTTTAGTGTGGTCATTGATATTCATCCTTCAAAATCCACAAACATGCTGTTTTACATGTGCAATACGCCCGCAAAAGGACCATACGACGGCAGAGGATGAGAATGGATGCATAAGCCTGATAAATAACTTCCCCTTAATTCTTTCAATGTATTTGGTAACTGTAAAAAATGTTTTCTTCTATATTACATTTCATGACAAATGGTCTTATCTTCAAGCTGAGGATAATGAATTGCTAAATCATAAATTTGATCAAGGGGGAATGAGAGGGATGTTGGACACATTGATGTCGAGATACAGGGCAGTACAGGTAGTAATCTCCTAGTTTTCATGGTTTTTGAAGTTCACAGAATTGTCATTTCAACAACTCACTGTATCTCCTTATACAGGAGCGTACCGTTGTTGATTTGTGATGAATCCACAGTCGATAGTCTAATTAGCATGTCACGTACAGCACAGCATTTACTGAAGTGCGTTTATGCAGTACACATAAGTTTGGCACTGCTCATCGTGCGTCGGGCACTTATAGTACGTGCAAAAGCCTGGTGCTTGGGAACAAATGAAAACGTCAAAGCAGCAAACATTCACAAACTAGTGTTTTGCTTCAGATTATGCCAAATATTTTTATGAAGATGAGTAGGCCTATCTGATAAATTGAATCATTTAGAATTTAATTCATACGTTTTCAGAAAGATTTTCATGTTGAAAGGTATTCTAACATGCCACAGAGTTGTTCATCGCGAATCAACAACCCTGCATCCAATGCCTTGGCGTATTTTTATCGCGCGAGGGTGGCTTTACTGAAGTGCTAATTTCATCAGAAACATTACTTTTGAAGTGTATTCTATCATATTAATCAGGTTCCAACATCCAAAACATAAGAAACATGTGTTAAAAACCAAGATAAAAATCCTCTCTCCATTAAAGTTTTATTTAGTACAAAAAACTTTAAACTCAATTTTCTCATAACTATATTTTTCCGAATCAGCTCGATGCCTTATGCCAATTTGGATGTAACTTTGCAACCGAACATCCAATAACCAAAAGTAAGGTGTCATTGAGACCAAAAATTCAATTTTGATTTTGGGACCCTTAAGGAAACTTTCGATATGACGGGTCACAAATGGTCAAGTATTCATCAATATGTTGTTGATAGCATGTCGTACTTTATTGTGATTAATCCATAAAGCATTTCTTTTCCTCAAATATCTCACAATTCTCATGTATCACAGTCGTGAGTTTAAGGCATGCAGGGGTGTAAGTAGTGTTATTCCAGCTCTTTTAGACCAGGTTTAAAGTAAATATTCAGCAATTGATTTTGACATTTTCACATGCGCAATGCGTATTAGTTTCAAGATGTTTTCAGCCAATAGCACTCTTGAAATATTAGTTTAGAATTGAGAGTGATATAAAGGTTCTATCAAATATTGGAAAATTAAAGCAAGAGAATTGGGTCTCAAGGCACTACTACTAGAATCTGTATAACCTGTTAATCACAAGAAAAGTTTCGTGGGCATAAAGGTACCGAATCCACTACAATTTAACCATTGGCTTCAAATGCGATAAAAACCCTCGCTTAAGTTTGACGTACATTTTAGAGCCAGAAATTATAATACGTTATTGATCATGGTGGTATGAAATAGGACAACAGTGATTACCTTCAGAACACCAATAAGTAAATTTGATGAGTGGATGATGGTATTCCTTGAGTTGTCTTGGCTTAAAAATGAGAGATAATCTTCAGACATCAGATCTTGCTTTGTATACACAGGCCTGTTACACAATATGAAATAAACTCAAAGGCCTGTATTTCAGAAAGGTGTTTAGCAAAACCCCGGTTTTAACTGAACATCAACTGTCCAGAAATGATGTTCATGAACTGTTGCAGCTTTCAAGCGGAACCTGTTGACGATAAAATCAAAACTTGGTTTAGGTAACTACCTTTCTGGTATACAGGCCAAAGAGTTTGAGATTTAAGCAATTCAAATGATCCAAAGTATGTCAATGCCGGTAAAAAAGACCTTGAAATTACGGTAGCCTGTAGGACATTAAGGCTAACCAAAAACCATATTTGCTGACAAAGTTAAAACGTCATATCCTGGTTACTGGTTCACGCTTTCTTCACGCTCAGTTGACTACCCATTGAGTATGTGTTGTGATCATTTTGATCGTGAGTCAAATTGCAATAAGCGTGAGCCAGTCACTTGGCAACTATTGATTTTGATGTCACACTTTGTCAGCGAATTGCTGCTCTACAGATTATTGGAAATGGTGCATTGTGGGAGTAAAAAAGGTTAAATTTGCTTTGATTTCAGTCCCACAATGTAACATTTTGGGATAATCAATTGATCAGAAATATTTATTATGATAAAAAGTTTATCATCCCTATTTTTTGCTTCAGGGTAGACCAACAAGCTTACAATTACCTTAATCTTAATTCTATATTAGTTAAAACAGAACACCGAAATGAACCAGAGCATCCGTGCTTCTCATTGTACATGTATATGGCATTTTTAATTCAAATAAAATCTTTTCTACCTATTGTTATAAATGATTTTTGTTTCAAATTAGGGAAATAAATGAACACTGCTTCATTTACATTTTACTTAAAGGCTGATTTACATGGTTGAGTGCCAGAAAAATGTATCTCATTTGTTTTGAAATTGAAGATACAGCCTTCTGGCACTCAACCCTTGATTTGTTCATGTGCATCACAACTGAGTTTCACAAACTAAAGACTTAAAACTAATAATTAACAGACATTGCAATCCAAAACTTGGGGCAGGGCAATAATCTTTGTTTGCATTATAGCTCTTTTTTTAAATGGCCAGTATAATAGTTTTAAACTTTTTAATAAAGGACACATAACTACTAAGACATACTGTAAACATTCACAAACTTCCACAAAAATTTAGTATTTTTTTATCAAAGAGAAAAGCAAAACAGATGGAAAGGAATTTTAACCCAGTTTAACCAGGTTTAAATGCCAGGTTAAACCTGGTTAATTTAGAATGCCATTAAGGTATACAAAATAGTTTTTTGTAGTAACTTAGGGAGACAATAATTTGTTCCCTCCTGGGGAAAATATGCATTTTTGTACTTAGTACAATAAACATACATGATTTTATACTAGAAACACCATCTGAGGGAATCTAGAAATACTTTCTTTGTGTGTAATCTAGAAATACCTTTAATATTTGTATAGTTGCATTCATGGTAACTATTTATCAAATATACATCTAGCAATAGGATGATAATACTCATCCCTAGTCTAGGACATATAATTGGATTTTTTTTTACAACATGGATAAATTTATAATTGCTATATTTTGGATTTTGTGACTTGGTCATTTTGGATTCAAAAGTACACTTGAAGACATATTTGTAGACTTTGAAAGCCTGTATCTTTTTTGTATAAATTTAAGGTGTCAACAACAAAAAACATAGGTATTGTATTTGCAATTTGTACCATACATTATGCGATGTTAAATCACGCAAAGTCCATCAGGTATTCGAAAAATTTAAGCCCCTAAAGAAGGCATACATATTTTTGTTTTAAAACTTCCTTTAAGTTGTTTTTGCATATTTTTTGTATAAAAATTTGGAGTTTCAGACTTGTACCCACGCCTGTTGAATTTTGAGGGAAATAGGGCTTGCCTTCTCTCTATCCCGACAACATGAATGATTTGAACTGACGGTGTCTTGCTTTCTGAAACCTGAAGCCTGAAAAATATTTAGGGTGGTGGTTGGGAATTAAGTAAAAAGTTTGGGGAAATTTTGCCTTCTTCAGGGGTTTAATTTCTGGAATTGCATATGTAAGCAGCATCGACCTTATACTAACATACATATTTATGTCTTGTCTTCAATGAAAGCATTCGTCCTATTAAACCATGACAATTTTGAAATCACTGGCAACAAAGTTGTTGCAATGTTACCATACATTCTTCAAATCTTATTTCCTTTTCTCTGAACATGATTATTAAAATATTGAATATCTAACATGACGCCTCGTAAGGTCTAATCAATAATCAATAATTGGGCTATATTACATGCTTTTGATTTAACTGCACATTTATCGTAAACTTAGTGTTACTTGGGGACATAGGAGCGAAATGTCAGTGTATGAACAAATGCGTGAATTAAGTCATTTTCTTTGGCCCAAGAGAAGATATTGGGAGTATCCCATCATGCATTGCTTCCTATGTAATTGTTTGCAGAAGAAATCATGAGTAGTTAGTGATTAAATAACCCTAATTGTCACAATCTTGCAGTTTAGGCATGTTTCATCACTAACTACTCACATCATTTCCTGTGCAAACAAACAATGCATGATGGGATACACACAAATTCTTCTCTTATTGCCCTATGCAATAACACCAACAAGTTGAGCATCACCTAAGTAACACCTCTTTGCATGACTCACTACACTGCCGCTCTAAAGTATTTCCGCACAAAGCCTTTATTCAGCCATATCTCAAAGGGCGTTTATCCGATTTTCATCATTTTTTGACAGAGTCTATATTGTATAATTATGGAAGTAACTATTCCGGAATTGCATTCATTGCATTTGAAAATATGGCATGTAATGCATATAACTAACTTTCGTCTGAACATAAAAAAAATTGAGTTTATATACATTTCTGCGCATTTGTTTTAAAACTTACAACCTGAAAATATTCTATCCTGTTACAAGGTAATAATGAGGTTATGAAAAATTGATTAGTTACATAGCAATGAGATTTGTACTTATGGTGTATTTTTATATGGTCCATGAAATCAGCCATTTTTGTAGCAATAGAAGATCAAATATTAAAAGAAACATCGATTTATTCATATTAAATAGAAGTTAAATAAAGTTACCTATACTATTATGAATCTTAGGTGATTTTAGGTCGTTTAAATTTTAATTGTGCGGAAATACTTTAGAGCGCGAGTGTATTTTAACTGGCAACCTGAAGACTACAAACTCCTGAGTTGAGCTCTCAACTGTACATGTGTTCCAGTTGGTTTAACGCATAGGGTAATAAAGTCAAACTTTGATGTAGCGTACAATTTCAGATCGTTTAAATGTTTACAGTAGAGACTGCTGCGGTGAATTCTCGCAACTGTTTTTCAACTTGCTAATGCGACTCAAATGGCAACATAATCAGCTTGTCTAAATATTTTTCTAACCATAGTTATCATTTAAATTGCACAGATATTGTTAATTTCAAGAACAAATATTTGATGATACACTGACAAACTATGCAACTGATTGCAAAATGCCCTTTTGGTTGGTTGAATATCAAACGCAACAAAGTCGTGATACCGGGAATCAAAACTTATTGGACATAAAATGGGACACCTAACAATAAAATACAGTACATTTAAGTTTGTATGAACTATCAGAAACTACAGCATTAAAAAAGTTTTCTTGTACAAGATTTCTCAGTGTAAAGCAATATTTAACAGTTTGTTTCAGTTCAGTTTTTGAACATGTGAAAACTTGGTGGGTTTCGATTTTCTTATTACAAACATAAGTTTACCAAAAATGCTCAAAATTACAGAATGTTATACGAAAAAATTGATATTTTAGACAAACGTTGATGTACCAGTATTAAAAAGTGTATCGAAATAAAGGTGTCATCAACTGCTATGGACATATCAGTGATACTGCACTTATGAGGATCTGTTTTGTGAGGTGCATTTTCCACAGAAATTCTAATTATTGTGTCATTTCAAACAAAGGGGTAAAATATTAAGGGAATTTATAATGAATGAAAAAAGCATCAGCTGTTGTAGAACTTGTGCTAGGATAAAAATTAAAGATTGAAGGGATCAAAATATAAACATGCTTGTTTTGGCCAGGCACTTGATCCAGGGCAATATGGTCCTACCCCATATCCAAGATCATGTTTACGCTGGTCCCCTGCCTCTTATGTCTTCAACAACTCCACACTGACATAAGACGCAGGTATCCGCTAATGAATCTAAGCACTTAATTGGCCCGTGCCCTGAAGGCATTTGTTTTCCGCGTCAAACACACAACATGCGTGACGCATTGGTGATTGCGCGAATGCTTGTAACGCGTTGTTAAACGCGGGGCGCCATGCAGAGGTCGCGCATGAAAACATCACCATTTTGTCAACCTCTTCACCAAAGCCTTCCAATCACAAACGTTTGCTGTGTAGTTTGATAGGGCGAGTGAGCTGTCAAGTTGTGTAATTCTACTGGTCAAAATTTTGACTTATTTTGATCAGCCAATACCTGCGGTGATGGGCAGTCTGAACCATATAGTGAGGCGCCCACATCAAGGGTACCAGCGTAGATCATGTTTGGCTTATAGATATTTTCAGTTAAACTATCAATAAATTGCTTGATATGGGGATTTTTGACTAATTTTGAGCTTGTTTGAATTAGACACGGTGCGCACAAAACATGCTCGAAGTGCCTATTTGTCAAATTTGCTTCCAAAGTCAAAACTGCTCTTGGATCATGCACTTCCATTGAAAATACTTATAAGTCAATCATGCTCTTGTACAATATGGTTGAGGACCACAATGGTCCATGGTCCTAGCCTATTTTATCAGGACAAAGTTGCACAAAAGCTTTCCACACCAATATGCTTGGGACAAGCAAATTTGTCAAGTTTCAACATAACCAAACACACCTGTATTTCAACACAATTTACCTCATTTTGCAAGTTTCTGATATCTGCGTAGCCATGGAAATGACATCATCAGAAGATATCATTTTTTTCATAGCATTTTCCAATCTCTATTTCAGTAAACATTCAGTAGCATTTTCAGTATTTCTTGACAGAAATCAACTTATATAAACAATGATTATATTTAGATTCTCAACTATGGCATAGGCCTTGTTAGTTGTTTCATTGTCAATATAAGATGATGACCATCAATATTTCTTTTCAATAGAAATTCTGTGAAAATTTTCCACAGAAATATTGTCACAATTACAAAGCGATCAAATATACCTTATATACTTTTTGAACTATACAAAACATATATTTTTTCATATTTTCCTTTAACTTTAAATACACTTACTTTACTCACATCTATCCATTTTCACAATAACTATTTCATGATAAAACATCATACCATAGCAAGATGAAAACCTTTCCCTGAATTTAAAAGAAAAACAAAAGCTACACCAAGTAAAAAAGGTCACTGTTAGGATATCTATATCATATATGCATGTCAATATGACGCAAAATGTTTCTTTGCTAAAAGAACTGTCCAGAGAAAAGATTAAGATATCTTTGTATTTTTTATTACTATGATTATGAAGTAGTGACTAATTTTACATTTTTAACTTGGTGCAACATGGGTGTAAAACACAAATCACATTTATAGTTATAAGCATACCTATGGATTAGAAATAGTCCATAAACATATGGACTAGAAAAAGTCCTTAAATATATATGGACTAGAAACAGTCCATAAACATATGGACCAGAAAGAGTCCTTAAGGTGTGTTTACACTGTGACAACTTGGGGGTAACGACAAGTAACGTAGACCTGCGAATTGCAGTTTTGAATTTTACACCCGTCATCGTTAGTTAAAGTCAGTTAACGATCACACAAGCTGCTAGCCACACACACTATCGTTACTATCAATCATTTTCAGTTACAACTTTTTAGTTGCAAATACGTCACCCTCCGTCGTTACCCTACGTCACAGTGTAAACGCACCTTTAAATCTATATGAATTAGAAATAGTCCATAGACATGATGCATGATGTTACATAAAGACTAATACTTTCTAATGAAAATACAATATTGAACATAAAGAAAAGGGCCTTCTGGGGAAACTGGAAGGAGTCCTTAGTAGTAATGAATTTGGTTTGTTTGTATACAGGGAATTTCTCTATTAGTCACACAGTCCATGTGGACATGATAAATCAGCTCCAACCTGACATTTTGTCTATATATGCAATGAAAAACAAGAATCAGCTTAGCACATTATAACAGTGTGTATTTTCATTCAGCTGAATTATAAAACAAGTTCAAAATTCAGACATAGTAGAACCCATTTAACACTAACTAGATTGAGTCATAAGAAGTCTGTTTCTTTTAACAAGATTATGTGCTATCTACACAATGGTATATAACAGATGGTATATAACAAATAAATACACGAGACCCACAAAAATATTTTTCTGTAATCAAGCTGTTTTTATTAACAGTTTGTGTGTTAACAGGGTTCTACTGTAAACAGCCCACATGAAAAGTGGGATTGCATTGGCAACATCATTTTGCTCTAGCATTGGCAACATTATTTTGCTCTAAATAGTGAACATAATCTGGTTGCTCTGGTTTAAATTTTGAACTCATCTTAGTTTCAGTTGGGTTAAGCTAGCTCACATTTAGCTAGATGCATACTTTGTCTATATTCGGTCTCCTAAATAATCAAATGCTTACAGGTATCCATTCATGTTTGGGTTCAGGTTTTTAAATTCCACTCATTAATTGGCAAACCTTGCAACTGTTTACAAACATAGATTTGGTACACCATTAATATAGATTTAGAAGTATATATTCTTCAGATTTTGCTGTATTCAAATGGACGTATTGCCTGTCAAATCAATTGCCAAGACGGACCTTTACAAATCTTGAAGGCAAACAATTTAAGAAGTAACAATCTCACCAAGTTATGTATTTTTCACCTATGTGTGAAATTGGGTAACTGTTACGGAAATGTCTCAATTCAAATACAGAAAGGGAAGTGTGTATTATCATATATTACAATTTGGTAGCAATCAATTTTTGCAATTATTACCAACTTTCTAGTCGTATCCTGCATCAATTATGATGAAAAACAAAATCAGCATCGTCTTCAATCTTTTTGTAAATCTGTTAATTTGTATTGAAATTGGGTCATACTTTTGAATCAGAACATATGTAATTTGTTCATATTCCCAAGTGGTTTAATTCCACATCCAAGAAAACATAAAATTCCACGAAATAAAACCTGTAATGAAATTCATCAATACCCCAGATAATATTCCCACATGCAGAAAAATGGTTCAACGACCTCCTGTGATATTTACTGATGAAATTAGGTTTAATGACCTTATTTGAGGGAAAAAAATCTCATCTATCTGTATAATTCAAATCATGATGACAACGATGATGAGATCAAATGTAATTATGTAGTCAATAACCTGATTTTATTGGAAATTATTTCATAAACATGTGTTCATACTTAAGTGCATGTCTGGCGTGATTAATCCTAGATTCCGGACAACAAACCCATGTTTTAATGTTTATGACCAGTTTATTTTTGTTAGTGAGCCAGCTGCAGCCACATAAAAATGTTATGAAATACTGAGGTTCAAGCTCCTTTTCATAGACAGCATACTCTTACGATGGAACTAGTATCGGTCATAGATCTGATTTGTCTACTAAGTGGCCTAAAGTAAGGGCCCTGCAACAAGGGAGCACTGTCATTTGAGTGAGTCTCCTCCTGTGCCCCACACAGATAGCAAAGTTTGTTGGCCCAGTGCTGGTCAACATTGGCCCAACTAACTTTGATATCTGGAATGCAGAATAAGATAAAACAAACCTGAGCAATGTTAACTCAAGAGGATCTACAAGGATCTTCAACTTCAGATCATGTAGACTGCTGATCACAGATTAGAATTTCATTAGAACTCTGAACTTGCTGAAGTTTATTTGAATTGCAAAACCATAAGCTTATTTGGTCTCAGAAACATTCGATAAACTTGAACCATAAGGTCCAGCTACCAATATATATGTGCCAAGATTAGGCAGCCTCATTTACTATATCTAGATCTTGGTAAACACAATTAGTCAATGTTCAATAAGGACATCCATGTAATGTATCGACTTGGCAGATTGCTTTCACACTTGTACATTAGCGGAAATCATCAACTGCATTTTTTATTTCTGTTGACTTGACTTGGTTATCCAGATACTTGCTTTAAGGCTGCAAACAAACTTAGACTAGCATGAGGTAAGACTTCAACAATTCAAAGCATAGGTCATTTTATCTCAAAATGACTCAACTCAAACACCAAAAAGAGGTTTGTGATCTCAAGTATGCTATTCCTGAGCAGATGAAGTCCACATTGTTCTAACCGACAAGCCTGTTCTAACGAATTTCAAAAACACTCATAATTAACCCAAAATACATAAGAATTTACAGTTACAGCTTAACCCCAACCCCTTAATCTTAAGGGGGCCTTTTTATTGACTCAATTGTTCACTCGTCAGGTTTCCTCAAGTAAATCCAGGAAACAACTGTGACCTATAAAGAACAAGTAAACAAGCCTAAAGTGATCAAATAAACCTAGAAGAGAACGCCACCGTATATGATGAGCTAAATTTGTCACAGTGATCAAGATCTAAGACCCTATGCATGTGATCTATCTCTCCGTTCGATATATATCTGGTCTAGATCTATAAACACACATGGACGTTCCTTCAACATAAGTGACGAGTCCATCTTTAGAATCCAATCAACTCATACTTTGCTATGTTTACAAGTACTTGACTGATCTGGTTCGAATTATGCATAACTTGATACAAATGCATGACTATGAATGTTTGATATCAGACTTTTTTTTATGCACAAATACCGAGATGTTCCAATTTGATCGCAGAAATAACAAACAAGCCGGGGACCTAAATACATATACTAACTCACTGGATATGCAGTAAAATTCATGTTTAAAATGGAACAAGATGAAATGCATAATGTAGACTAGTTATGATCCACTCCCAGCTGCCATTTTGAGGGCAAATATTTAAATTGCTAAATATGTAAACAGCAACATTTGACAGTTATCAATACATCATTGAATGATGTGATTGAATTACTAATGATTAAAGGTGTACTCTACCATCCAGACTTGTTAATGGTTTTAAAATCTGTTTGTTGTTAATTTTGTACTGGCCATTCGCACATGAGAATCCTTAAAGCAATACTATAAGATTTTGATCAAAAATGGTTTATATTAAGAACAGCATAAAATGAAGGAAAGTGACTTTCTAAAAGTGTTTACAAGTGCATTTTGTCCAAAAATTGTTTGGCACTGAAAACAATGATAAATAGGACATGCATGCTTTCCTACATTAATACATGTGGAATTAAATTCGGGATCCTGAATTTAATTCAACAAATGCCCATAACAGAAAAAGTAAGCATAAATCATTTGGAGGGTATTAATATCTACCCAAAGCAAACCTAATAAGCTAAAAAAATCAAAAGCCATGGTTGACTGAATGATCCAATGCATTTTCTAAGCACAATGCAGGCTTGCGATAAAATCGCCATATATTTTGCGTCAAAAAACTGTTAAAGAAATGTGTGGCAACATTGATTTCGCATCACCAAGTCTCTGTTATTATTAGAACAATACAATGGAATTAATTTAAAAACAAAGACTAGTTGAAAACAAAGACTAGTTGCGCCAAATATTTGGAAACTGGTAAAGTCTGTGTTGGCCTTCATGCCCCGCTTCATGCTCATCATTTTGCAAATACATTCACATGACAGTAAATAATCCACTTATCCAAATTCACAGAACTCTTCAAAAAGCAATAATAAGCCCAGATGCATAAATGTATCTACTCTCCAAAATGCTGAACATCTCAAGACGTCTGAGTGGAATAATCCATCGGCTACTTCATATAGAATATATTCCGTGTGATTAACACTGGTTTTATTTAAAGTAAAATGTCAGTGATTTCGAATTTTGAACATAAATTGGTAGATGTTCATCGGGATGTTCATATTGTAATCCAAAATTTTAATCTGTTGAATCTGATTGTGCTACATGGTAAACCTTTGTTTACATTAGAACCTAGCTGTAGTTAAAGAAAAATTGCTTTAATTTTGACAAAGTAGGAATCGTTTTAATTTTTTTTTTAATTGCTAAGTTGTTTGGTTTGTTGAGATCCCAAGCAATCACAATTTCAAGATAAATGGAAGTGAACATAGTAACATAACAGACCCTTAGCAACCAACCTCCCATGGTCCAAAACAAAATTATTTACGGGATGTGCCAAGTAACATGCCTTTTTTTCGTACTCCCTCTGCATCATAGACCATATCTATAATTGACATACTCCCGTCGTTGATGGCGTAATTCCACAGAATAGGATGGGGAACGGAATTCAGAGCGAGATTAAGTACTGTAAAAGTAGAAATTTTCGTGAGGTTTTTATTTTCGCGAATTTCGCGATTCAATCCTCAAACGCGAAAATAAAAACTCGCGAAATATAATATCATTTATCGACCAATTAAAGTTTCTCTCAAAATACGTAACAAGCAAAGCAGTGAAACTGTGAAGCTGTTGAATTCGGAAGTTTAATCATTCAGCCAGCTAAATCACGACCGATGTAAATGGTAAACATGGTAAATATGAGGCAAATACTTCTCAAACCAATCATGTGATAGTGAAAAAAGTTGAAAGTATAATGATATATTTGGCTTTTTAGTTGAAAGAAATGGTCTTGAGACACGTCAATCACTTTTGTAATCAACTTTC
>JXSR01S031872.1:4450-14742 GCA_000969725.1 Ophiothrix spiculata
AAAGTGTGGTATTGAAGTCATCTTCAGCTGCTGATTGTCCACATTCTGTGGGGGCATACACAACGGTGATACAAAGCTGAGGGTTTCAATGGAAGACTGCGTAGAGGATTCGCTCAGAGATAATATCGATCTTCTGGAGGCACTTATGGATGGTATTCTATCATATTAATCAGGTTCCAGGAGTTTAAAGAAAACTTTTTTCTGAAATTTTAAATCTCTTTTTAGAATCTAAAATCAAACATGCCTGGATTTTCTCAGTTTTGTTTTTAATTATCAAATTTAAGGACATCCATCATAGACGTAAGCAGTAGGTTAATCCTCTCCTAGAAATGAATACTTTCATATAGAGCTTCGGTAAGCCATTACGGACTATTAATATGCGACTGTCCAGCTTAAATCAGCTGTACAGTCGGCCTCTGCCTATTTTAACCAGACATTAACAAGTCAAGTTATGGTCCGTCAAAGTTTGTCAAGTAGTAAAAGATAATACTAAGATAAACGCATTCAAAACCAGCCAGCTATATTTCTGTTGATGGTCCTTAAAATAAAGCTTGCCGACGTCACGACTGTTTAGAGCTGAAAAGGCAATATAAAGTAATTGAAAAATATTTTCTACAGGGTGCTGGATGTTTGGTCTACCCCAGCACAACCCTAAAATGTGAAGTTATGATTCTATATCCGTATATAGTACTCATTTAAAAAATATGGAATTATCCACTTACGTCTCATCTAAATGCAATAAGTAAACGATAGATCTTTTAATTTAAATAAACTTATGTGTTGTTAAGCAATTTTTTCCATTCGATTTTGAAAGACCATTAACTGTAAAGGATATCCATATTAAAGATAACATAATTTCTATTATTTCATTAAAATATAATTATTGAACATGTATCGACCAATATTGTAAAGAATATTTTTGGCTTGACTCAACTTGCGTCAATAACGCGTGCTGGTACGCGCTTATTCTTAATCTGCGTCATTTGTGCCTGCTATGTATATAGATGAATAATCTGTGTGTCATTGTGCTGCCAGTGTCATGGCGTTCTTTTCCTGGAGGAACGTTTCATTGACACTTAAGTAAACAGTTTCAGCAAGTGTATCGCAATTTGTACTACACGCACGTATACAAAGAGTTTGTTCTATTTAATTTTGTAGACAGTCTGATGACGCCAGAATAAAATAGATATACAAAGTTCAACATTGATACTTTTATACCTCTGCGTCTGCATCTTTATGCTTCAAGCTTAAATAGCTTGGGTAATTTTAAATTCTTTCATATGACGTAGGAATAAGTACGAGAAAAAAGGCGGAGGTACCCGATTACCTCTCATGCATTGGCTCCATCTCTTCTGAATTTAAGATGGGAACTAGGCGTTTGGACTCTCAAGAAAGAGTTCAGTATGTTGTAGGTATAAGGTGTGTATTATCATTTGTAGCAATTTAAACACTACTCATCTATAATTTAACATGCACAACACTCAGTGCTTACAAATAAATTGAAATTAATATTAAGATATTGATACTTTAAAGACTGCTTTCAATCTCTAATCATTTATGTACTTGTACATGTACCTATAATTGGTTGTTAAGGCTACGGTCCCTAAAAACGTCTCGCTCGGCTGTATGTCATATTTACTGCAAGTTTTTACCTACTTACAATTTTTGGCGTACATATTGAATAGAGTCTCTAGTTTATACATGCAACTTTCCTAGTGATTTTACGTCCATAATCAAGGTCAAAATGATGCCTAAAGACTACTTCGAAAAAGTTCAACCTTTTTCGCCGAAACCTCATAATTTCATGATGTTCGAACAGTTCGACTGGTTTCAAATTTTGACAGATTGTAGGCTTGATACTTCTTATTGAATTACAAACAATATTTTATAAATATGCTGAGTTGATTTTGAATGATAATGTAACAAACCCGCGTTGTTTTGCCCGAAAATCTGGACGTGAATTACGATGCATCGTGACAGTAACAATTCCATTTTTATTCAGTTGTAAAAGATATATCTTAATATATTTGCACCCACACTTTGTCAAAAATCGTAATGGAATTTCTGGTCACATGATAAATCTTTGTTGTTTAAGCTTATTGTGTAAATTAAGTTTTGAGAGTTTGCAAAGTCACGGCCACCAATCGTGATTAGAAGTGTTAATGTCTGATTAACGGAAACAACGAACCGATTTGATTTGGTGCTAACCACCACTAGACTACAACTGTATAAGAATTTGTAGTTCTCTCTCAAATTTAAATTCCATTTGTTCGAAAAACTTAAACAAATACAAAATTTTGAGTTTTATTCCGGAGAGCATTAGTACTGTAGTTACGCATCCATTAGTTTTCCATACACTTCTTTGGTGTATCTTTGTACAGACAGATTTATGATAATAAATTTTATAGTATGCACTCTTAGAAGGCCGGGATCAAATTTTTGATCCTTTTTCGGGATCATTTTATTTTGATCCTTTAAGGATCACTTTTGATCCTTTAAGGATCACTTTTGATCCTTTTGCGGATCAATATATACAAATGGATCAAATTCACCAGGATCATTTTTGATCCTTTTTTAGGATCATTTTATTTTGATCCTTTTTGATTACAATATCAAAGTTTTGATCCGTATTTCTGGATTACTTTGATACGGAAAGGATGAGCTCACATTTTGATACCGCGGTTGGATCCAACGTGATATTTTGTTTCATATTTGAGTACAACCCATAACCGCTGCATAGCGGGGAATGTATACAATGGTGTAACATGTATAAATACGTTGATTTCAACACACAGTCCCGTGGTCGAGTGGTTAGAGCGCTGGTCTTGTAATTACCAGCAGGTATAAGTGCGGCGTGGGTTCAAACCCTGCTAGGGTAACTTCAGCGTGATGTTTTTATGCAGATCTTTTTATAAGAAATATTTGATCCTTTTTATGGATCAAAAATTGTGATCCTTTTTTTGGGATCATTTTGATCCTTAAAGGATAAGCTCATATTTGATACCTAAAAAGGATCAAAATTGATCCTTTTTGTCTCATATTTGATACTTTCTTTCTAAGAGTGTGTCATGTTAAGTTATAAATTGATAAATATTTTATATTATAGAAGACTGTGGAATAATGTTAATATCATGTATTCATATTGATGCCCTGAGATTGGGAGATGGAGGTTGCCTTAAGATATTGTACAAACTGATTTTTATAGTCTTTCTGCATGTTTGCTTATTTTTTTCATATTTATTATCATTTTATTGGAAAGCTTGAATACTCCAAGAGGTTCTATGTTTGTAAGCAAAAAAACACAAAAAAACACAAGGGTCATTTTTATCTTTAATTGGAATGGTAATGGTAATGCTTGTAAAGATGTAACCTATTGTTAAGGGTTGATGCTCAGGAAAATCTGCTCAGGAAAATATGAATCCTAACTATTTTTTAATCATGAAAAAATAAATAGTTTCCACTGGATTTGCGGGGACTCGAACCATGGATTATGGCAGAGGTTAGTCATGCATTACGAGGCGGGAGATCTACCGCTAGGCTATCAAGGCAGCGTTGAGATTTTGAACTAAAATCTAAAACATAAACATTAGAATGCCGTATTTTTCTTTTGTTTAGTAAATAAAAATTGCAATTTTTGCCTCATTGGGATGCTCCATTTATAAGTAAATTATGCGAATGCATATATCAGACAAAATTTAGATAATGTAGATACTAAAAACAGACAGTTCACAGCTCAAACAAGGCGAACTCAGAGTCGTAATTCACGTCAGCTTTTTCGGGCAAAACAACGCGGGCTTGTTACATTATCATTCAAAATCAACACAACATATTCATAAAATATTATTTGTAATTCAATAAAAGGTATCAAGCCTACAATCTGTCAAAATTTGAATTTTTCGATTGACGTAATTTTGACCTTGATAATCTTACTATAATTTGAGTAGTGGTGTATGTGTTTGGGTATGTTGGTAAAAGGCTCCCTCAATTTTGATCTAAACGGCGTGAAATGCACGGGCAAGGTAGAGGAAAACCCGCGGAAGGTTCTAACCTATAAATCGGCAAAATCCGTAAACGGGTTGCGTCAAAAAGTGCAAAAAACCGGTATTTTTGGTCCTTTTTTGCCGTTAATGAGCGTCTTACGCATGCGCACAGAGTCGCAACATTACTAGCCGAGTGCGTGAGTAAACAAAACACATCCAAGGACATTGTGCGATGCACGCAATAACAACGACGCACGGTAAGCGGCAATGCCAGGTTTAAGGCTACGGGAAAAATCACTAGTAAAGTTGCATGTATAAACTAGAGACTCTATTCCATATGTAGGCCAAAAATTGTGATATTCTGATATGTGTAGGTAGGTAAAACTTTGCAGTAAAGATGACTTTCAGCCAAACGGCACCCATTTAGGGACTGTAGCCTTTTAAGATACTACTCTGAATATGCGACTAGCCTTAACCATCAAATCTTTTGCTAAACATAAAGCTACTTTTGACGGTTATTTGTGCGAATGTCAATTAGTTATGGTTTCTCATGAGATTTTGTGTAGAATTATGGTGTTTTATTTTTCAGATTTTCATCATGATTTTATATCTAAAAATGACTGATTACCATTTCCAAGCATTTTTGACATGAAATAGCGTTTTTGCTATAACCGGTACAAATTTTAAAGATAAATTTGTCGTGTGACTGTCCTGTCCTGTTTTCTCATTTGATTTTGAGTAGAATTCACACTGCAGTTACACGGCATTTTTGGGTGATTCTAGAACGATTTTTAATTAAATTTTGTATCAAATATTCTGAACAAATAAAGTGCTGATGTGTTTTATTTTTCAGATTTTCATCATGATTTTATATCTAAAATGACTGATTACCATTTTCGTGCCATTTTGACATGTAATAACGTTTTTGTCAATTATAATAATTATAAAGGGAGATTTGCCGTGCGACTATATATGGATCGATATCAGCGGGGATATCAGTAGCTGGCCCGGTCACTCTGACGTGAAATCAATGAAGGTCGTCTTTTTAAACAGCATGGTCGTATTTTTATAGTATTAGAAGACCGTGGATCATACTTTGTCCATTATTCTACACTCTCTAAACATAACAAGTAGGTGTGAATTGCGGAAAAATACTTTTCAGTATATGGAGTGTGTATCTGATTGTAATCGCAAGTAGCATTAGAAATTCAAATACTTTTATGTCTTTTAACAATTGTTTATAAGAGATATGAAATACACACACTAGTCTTAAGTATTGCAACATCGTCGATTGTGATTTTGGCGCAAAAGTTTAAAGGGGTTTTCAAAACGTTGGTATGAAAAACTTGTTCTGGAAGTTATAATGATATCTTTATGAATTTGCTTCCAAGTTTCTTTTCTTTAATTAATTTGAATAATTGACACTTATTTCAATAACTATGGGGCTTAGCCATAAATTTAATGATTGCGGATGCTCGCTTCTACAATGCCATTTAGAATTAACAATTCTTTGAGAGCTGATATCTGTCGAGGATCAAATGCTAAATTAATCAACTCCCGTCTCTTTAAATGTTTGTTATTCAAGACTCGTTCAAAGATATCACACGTGTTTTACTTCGGATTTGCGTAATGCGCATGTGCGTTTAGATTGATACTGCTAACGCCCTTTTCGAAGAACATGTCATCAAAAACCTGTGTGCTGTCGGGTGTGACGTCATTTTCAAGAACGAAAAATGGTTATTTACAATCTGTTGACATGTTCCTAAAATATTTTTACATTGGTTTGCTAACAATTACGATACATTGGGTGTTATCGGTGTGTCCGTTGGTTGTCACGATTTTTCGATTCAATACATACCAATGAAATTCAAACCATGAGATATGCACCAATTTTTGTCAACAAAGAGAGGTTACAATGGTCGTAGCCTTCATATTTAACACTCAAAACACTTATTCTTTAATTATCAAAGCTTACTAGACCTACACTCCTTAATGAAAACAATATGGCGTCAATTCAGGGCTATTGTCCTGTTCCTCAACAAATTCGCCATCCCAACTCTTCGCTGCCTGTGCACAAGCGAGGTAAATTGTTTCCCTTTCGTAACTCTACACATTATGAGTCTATATCTTTGAATATTCCCCCAAGAATGGATATACACAGGTTACTTCCATCATCCGGTCACTACTAAGCGAACGAAAGGGCCAAAGGTCTAAATGGCAAAAGCCTGTTATTGTAAAATGGTTGATGATTTTTTTCTATGTGTTGTCTTACACGGACAACTGCATTTACGCATTATGAAGTATTGGCGTAATTGGAGTCCTTTTGACGTCTACTAATTCCAGAAATCATTTGACAGCAAAAACAAAACGCATAGTCACATGACAAAAAGGGATTCCTTCGTTTCTCACGGCTATAATGTGCCTGAAGTCTTCATTCATTATCTCTCATAACGTCGCCATTTTGAAAGCAACAAAAATTACCTTTTGGCTAAAATAAGCTGAGGGGACTGTTTTAATGCATTGAACAACACACATTGGTAACATTGCTCAGATAAATAAGAAATCAAATATTAACTATGGACGCGTTATACTCACAAACACCGGGATTTACGCTATGTTGCAATACTTATGATAACGGAGTGTAGTATAACGCACATTGTATGTTGGTTTTCATGTAACTATTTATGTTTATTATATAATGATGTTTGTATAACTATGTTATGTGTTTTAATTTCTTCGTTGTTTTATCGTCTTGTTCCCACATATCTTCACTTCAAATCTGTATCTTTATGGTTTTTTTTAAATAAATAAATAAATATGACATATTTATAGAGAATAGCCTCATTAGTGTCTAACACTGCTTTCCATGAGGATCCCTTGTCAGATGGTCAGATTTATTTGTTATTTTTAGACGCAGGAGGAAAACTGGAGCTCCCTGAGCCTAAACCTACATGTATATGGATTTCCATTTGATATTCTATGACGGCATGATATTAATAAACCTAATGCCAAAATGTAAAATATTTTTTTAAGGAAAAGGCCTAAATGTAACAACATGATTTTATTTTTTAAATAATAAACTACTTATAAGACAACTGGGTCAAGAATTCAAATAAGCAAATGAGAGCTAGTATCCTGCTCACTCTGATCATTTTTTCCTCCACTTGCCTTGACTAGAAAATCTTGCATTTGACATAAAAAAAAGTTTTGGTTTGAATAGTTTACTTTTATGTTTTTAAGTGGAATATAGAACAAATATAATACACATGACGACATGATATAGGCCTAAACTTAATAAATGTATTGTAAAGACATATAAATCCCCAGTATAAATGTAGAGATAAGCTCATAATATGAATGTGTATGATTGTCAACATGATAAGCTAATAAAGCGAAATTTAAAACGGGGGCATATGTGAAGTTATCATTCAGTAAATAAAAATGAAACAATTTCATTGGATAATAGCTAATAAATATGTTTCTGTATTACTCTATTTGTGTATTGCTTTTTTGTATCGCCCATATGATATATCCCGTATCATATACCTCTTTTACCAGTCCTACTTGTATCGCTTTCGTAACGCGCAGTTGAATTACATAGCGCGCGGTTTAGCTTGCGTGAGAGGCTTATTGCAACGCAGTGCAGTACGCGTAGCTTTCAGAAACCACGCGCATAGCTGTCAATCAAATTAAGATTTATTGTAATATTTATAAACATAATAATTAAACCAAAATTTATTTTCCCTCTTTGGACTTGCTAAAACTTTATGTATACTAGCTTATACTGAATGATAAATTCGTTACCCCCTGTTTGTTCTCATGCAATACGGAAAATATTAATGGTTTGAGTTCGTATCACACTCGGCTTTCAGCCTCGTGTGATACGAACCCAAACCATTAATATTTTCCGTATTGTATGAACAAACAGGGGATAACTAATAATATACCGAGATTTATAATATGACAACATAATAATAAGACAACATTGTAAACATATTAACCTTATAAACTAAATATAAAACATGTATAGATGATATTGGGCAGCATTATGCACGCTTTATATATAACGATGATGATTGTCAACTTGATAAGCTAATAAAGCGAAATTTAATACGTGGGCTTATGTGAAGCCTACCGAGACTAGAATCATGTAAAATCATATCAAAGTCAAACAAGAAATTCATAAGACTATTGTAATAGTGTTTTAATAGTGAAAACAAAGTGTGCTGACAGAGCGATTAGCATTACTACATCAATTCTATGAAATTCGTGAAATGTGAAACTGGAAGATGCAAAACTATGCATCAAACAATTTAGATCGATTATGAAAATTTCATTAATTTTCTTTGGATCCTGTAATTTATATAGATGATGTAATGTAGGCCTTAATGAGCGTTTCTTGGGGATAACCCTCTCAGGCCTCAACTGACCGTTTATAATCGCCTAGTTTAAGTTTACATTTGTTTATGTTACATTTTATGATGATATAATGTCTGTAATTTATAATACTGAAATAAATTTGATTTAATTGTCACGTCATATGTTCGAATTATAGACAGAGTCTGTTGGTCGGCATTCGTAAGGTTCCGCTAGGGTCCAATACAAAATCTGCAGTAAGTAAAACCCCACATTTAGTTAAAGGTTCAGAAGGTTCCGTTTAATTGGGTCCAACCTATATACTCCCTAATAACATCCAATCTACTGAATAAGCAATCTAGGGACCTATCTAGTTGTTTGCATAACATTGACAAAAATAGTTCAGTTTCTGTCACCACGCAATTGGAATATTCTGCTCTAAAGTTATTAGATGCTTTTATGAAGGCGTGTCATTAATTAATCAGTTGATAAAAAGCGGAAGGACATAGAACTTAATTACTGTGTTGAATACGTAACAATGACAATCGTGTAATGATTACTGTGCCAATCAAAAGAATAAATATGAAGATTATGAATTGTTAATTTGGAAAGATGGAAATCTTCATGAAATAAAATCAATTTGAAGTAGAAGTGTTTTATTTTGAATGCATACTATTATACGTCATAAGTTTATAATCATTCATTTTTATCTTAATCAAATTAAATACGTGTTTTGATGGAAAGGTACTAAGTACTTTCAAAAGATCGAACGCTTAGTTGAACATTATCACCTGGTTAATGACGCCTGATGATTGTTGTTTAAGGAATGGGAAACAAAAAATTTAAGACAGATACGTTACTTATCTCAGCTTATAAGCCAGCTTCAAGGAGACTACTTTCCCAATGACAAGGCATGACAATGTGTCATAGCTCCTAATTTCAGGTATTTCTTGAGCATATTATTATTAAAGAAACCATGGCTTTATAAATTATATGTATAAAGAAGTGTGGAAAATCAATGTAAAGATACTGACTTGGACGCAAATTTTGTCGCACAAATTTTAGATGGACTTGCGGCTATTCGTATCCTTGAGAGGTTCCGGGGACTGGGTGTACCGTATGGTTGGGGACTGTGTAGAGTCCATTTCATCTGATGAGTTCGACCGGCAACGGGCTCTAGTTTGGAGAAATAACAAATTCGTAGAAAATTTTCCGCAGTACGGTACCTAGAAGAGTAATCATCGATTAAATTTGCACGCTCTTGTTCCTCACCGTATATAGACAAACACTACAAATTGTTCACGTTTGATCATTCAATTCTTAATCTACAAAATCTACATAATTCAACAACATGTACATACATCCTCATGATGCATGCCTCCAGAGGCCCAGTCAAGATTAACACAGGGCAGGATACATGCCTTTCCTGTACGTTGTCAATACCGCAAGTATTGATGCGCAAAGTAGGTGCACTGAGAACCTACTTATAGGCTTGTACCTATGAACTTTGTTTTGTAATCAAAAGATAGGTATGATCTTCCCTATCCAGCGATACCAAGATCACAGAAATCTGCCAAGGCATTACGTAATTATGACGTCATAAAGGTCTCAGGTCGAAAAATCTATTTTTTTTTTCAAAAATGACCACCAAAATCATTTTTTTCTAAATAACGTTATTTCATCGGTTTGGTTTTTTTTTTATAATTCAAAATCTAACATGCCCTGCAAATTTCAGCCTCATAGCATACGTATATTTGCCAAAACGGTGATATAAAATTGTCAAAAATGTCAGCGGGTTGCAACAACAACCCGCCCCTACATCCAAACTTTGACGGCCTATCCTAACCCCACCTTAGGTGGTACCGCCTATTTTTTCATCAAAATGTCCGCAAAAGATGTAAAAGAGATTATTCAAAACCCTGGGGTCGATTGCTTTTGCGTTTTTATGCTGCGGGG
>JXSR01S031875.1:18350-33439 GCA_000969725.1 Ophiothrix spiculata
CAATTCAAGCTCATCATCATTGTTTATTGCTATGGTAACAGACTTCATGGATTCATCCACATCGAATCGTAGTGTAGAATGAAGGTGGGTGAAATCGATGTCTGGACCGCTTGATAAGGCCTCAAGTGAGGCAGTTACAACATCTGTAAAGATAGAAAAATATCATATACCCTGGTCATTTTAAAAATCTTATCTGATCTGACATTTTTATCATTATTGATAAAGGGTGAAAATAGGCAACATACCCTGCCAAGAAATTTAGCACAGTACCCTCAGTTTGCAAGACTAGTGCCTTAAATCTAAAATACTCCAATCTGGTAACAAATTTAACATATACTTTACCCTGTATAGGAATAAAGAGTCATCACTTCAGATACTTCATCATTTTTGTAGTTATTCTAATTCAAAATTTTTATCATGGTCTAAAAATTTTACCAAGGAGTACAAATTTTATTCTGAATGAATATTTTGATCTAGATATTTTGTTGTCCTTGAGAGTGGTATTCAATCCAGGTTTCAAACACACACTTCCTCACAAGTCCACATTTTCCTCAAAATGAAAATTTACATACATAATTTTCATCATAGAGAATGATTTTCCTTGTGACAGGCAGATTATCTGGTCAATTAATTTTGTCTAGACTTTATACGGTCATTCTTCATTTTGCTCTGTGTAACTGAATTTAGAAACCTAAGAAGTATATCATAGGGATTTGGGAGGCTATTACACTAGACGTGATAGATAATCAGGGCCAAGAAAATTTAGGTCCCATTAAAAAGTTTAGGGCTAGGGTATATTTAAGGTTAAGGTCTGGTCATGGTTAGTGAGTTATGGTCGGGTCATAGGGCAAAGTCAAGTTTTTGATGGGACCAAAAGTATACTTTTTCCGATAATCGTCAGTCAGTTACAAATTTTGTAAAATTGGGGTGGACTTCCTAAATTGAATAGTCTTCATGTGAATGTTGTATAGCAAGTTCAAGCAGATTTATGACAAATGATAGGTATTGTTCTTAGCGTTTCTTACATTCACATGATTGTGACTTACCAACCGAGCTCTCTCTTCCTAAGTATCCACTTCTTGATATGGTGATAGTTACAGACTCGTCAAACTCAAAGACAGAATACTCCGTCTTGTCAAATGAGAAAGTTGCTGAAACAAAACAAGACTTTAAATCAACTCTAATGCCTTGAAAACATTAAAAATAAACTTCATGGAAGCTGATGAAGTAGAATTAATTCACTTCTAAGATAATTAAAAAATAAAGCTACCTTTTATATGAAAAGATGATATGAATCGTTTAATATTTAAAAATCACAGCTAACAATACATATGACATAAATTGACATGTATTCCCTTTCCAAAAGTTTGAAAAATCATATTCTAAAACTGAAACAGATGTTATTTTTAAGAATATCTTGAATTCTGGCATGAAATAATTCAATGGTGAAGGCGGTGTGCTTTCAGAAAATCAGTCGTTGAATTGGAGGAGTGGATGCGGTATGTTCTTAATAACAGTGGCATGCCCAATAGGGCAACGAGGGGGCATGTGCCCCCCAGTTTGCTGAGTCAGTCGGGGGAAAAGGCTCATTTGGGGATCTTGACAATAAAAAAATAGAATAGAAAGGGGAGGAGAAAAAAATCAAAAGAAAAGAGAAGAAAAATAAATGTTTTAAAAATCATTGAAAAACTTACTGTGCGCTTGTGAGACCCCTCTTGTTTTTTGCTTGTCATCTTTCAAAAGCTACATCAAACAAAATGTGGGTGTATTTTTTCTTTTTAGTCTTATGTCATTTGGGGGAAACTGTAACTGATGGTTGTGCCCAACCACTTAAAAAAATCCTGGGCACGCCACTGCTTAATAATGTTCACAAGAAAAACCTATCTATATGTGACACGTTACATCAAAAGGTACAAGTTGTCTACCTTGGACAAAATGGAGATTTTTGTGTTACTTGAAAGAGAAAAAAATAAGCTTTAAAATGATACTTTGCTTGTGACAATTGAAGTTTTAATTTGGAAGTTACGATGATTAAAGATGGTTGGTTTCTTATTATTTTCTTTATAATTTACAAGCTTAATTTGCTTGTATCTCAAAACTTGCTTGGCCGACAACTTGTACCTTTTGATGTAACGCGTCACATATGATAATCATAAGGCCAAAACAAATGGTTATGTTGCTCTCAGCGACCGACCCTATTCAAAAATTAAAAAGCTCAGATTGGGTGTTTTTTGAGAAAATAGTGGAAAATGCACCCAAATTTGGTACTTTAGGTGCTTTTATAAAAAAAATTCTGACCGACCGACTCAATTTGTCAGAAATCCCATTTCAGGGTAACACAACAATTATTTTTTGGGGCCTAAGATCAACAACAGTAAGTAGGAAGAGCATCTCCTAAAAATGGGTTACAAATCCTTACTTTGGCTGATAACATCAATTGATATAATCAGGAGCTGAGACAGAGCACCCTGATTGTCAGTGGCAAGGACGGCAAAGGAATCTAGACCTGAGTAACCATTATTGGGTTGGTAAGTTAATGTAGACATCACCCAGCTTAGGGAACTCTGGAATACAATAATGGTCAAATACAATATTAATGTTAGAAATATAGAGAACTATATTCCTTCTCTCCTGTTTCTCGACAAAAATTGAAGAAAACTCTAGTTTTGATTCACTTTTAATAACTTGACATCTTATTAACAGGGACTTTACACGCAGGAGTGTTCTTTAAAAATCATTGCTCCTAACTGGTCGTGAAATTTTTTTGTGTAACAAAGGATCCATTAAATCACTTTAGTATGTGGATAAGTAATTCACAGGGCATACCTCACATAATAAATCCATTTTCACAACATGAAGTCAAACGTTTCAGCTCTACAAGTTTGAGAAAACTGCGCTCAACGTACAGAAATATCATTATCTTTACACTTGATAGAGTGACTCAACATACATGAAATACCTGTACCTCCTGGTATAGTTGTAATATCCATACGGTATAGCTTAAGAACGTCTGCATATCATTTTAATCACATGTTGTAGCAGCACCATAGATATAGAGGGGATATACCAGACGGCCTATACCGCCATGAGTAATGGTGTGGTCAGTTTGGGATCATATTAAGGCATTTGGGTCCACTCAAAGTTGATCTTTGAGTGCAACAATTCCGTTGCATGTAGAGGTACACTGCTCAATTCTATTTTACACAATGGCACACAAAAGTGACCACAAATATGACTGCATTTTCCAATATTCACACATTACAACACAAGACTAATAACTGAATACTCCCAATTTGATCCCCATGTCGGAAATAAACATGACGCAGAGTCTGGTATCTTTCATCTAAATGAGGAGTGCTCTGGCAAAATGAGAGGAAAATTGCAAATTTCAAAACTGAATTTATGACATATTTTAATTCTCTATATTCTCAGCTTTTGAATGATATATAATATGTCACACTTTCTGTCTCTCTCCATTCAGCATGTAGAGACCAAAATCCAAAGCAGTTCACTAAATATATTGCAATAAAAATTAGCTGCAAATCGATTTCAAAGATACTGATTACTACAGTGCAGCGTTCAAAATTATGGTTGTCCGGGACAACCAAATCTAGCGCCGGACAACCTAAATTAATACTGTGGTTGTCCGGCGGACAACCATAATTTTTCAAAGTTAAATAAACATACTTCTTAGCATGTTTATTTCAAAACTAGAACCTTGTCAGTTTTGAAAAGCTACGTCAAAAAAATTGGGGTACCTTTTTGATTCTGGCGCCACGCTTGACGGACAACCAAATTTCTGACGGACAACCAAAAGTAACAACCTGGTTGTCCGTCGGACAACCATATTTTTTTCCTTAATTTGAACGCTGCTACAGTGTATAATAGCAACATGCAATCAATTAACCGTGAATAACTGGACTTCCCGTCAAAGTTGACCTTCAAAATTTATGTATAGATAAACACTTATGCACGAAGGCATTTTATGGCAAAAACAAAATTGTGACTTTTTCACCCTATTTTTACTATAAATGCCATTTATTCAAAATGTAGATTTGCGACTTTCCTCTCATTTTGCCAGAGCAGCCCACAAATATATCATCTAAACACTAAGTTGCCCAATGATTTTTTTTCATTACCTTAGCACTTGGAAGAGCAAGTCCACATGGAATAGCATTAATAACCTCCCCATTCTGAGTGCAAGAAGTGGCCTGTCTTGGCTCTGTTCGAGTTTGTGGCCCAAGGGTAGCTACTCCATGTTCTGGTTGTATAACCTGCAGTGTTAGCTGATCATTTACTTCCGGGTCAAATGCACCAATGTCAAATTGAAGTGTGTAAGGTCTTTGTAAATCTGCAGAATTCTCATCGACAGGAATCTGATGGGTTGAAAGAAAAGAAGTATGATAAAATGTCATTGTTCATAAAACGATATCGCACACTGCAGTTTTCATGTAAGTAAGATATTAAGAAATTTACACGACATCCCCAAGCTGATCCAAGAGTTCCAAAAACGAGGGCTTACCATTTTATGAGATCATTGCCAGTTATTGTTTACAAGGGATGCTCGAGACACAAGGGATGTGGCTCCCTCAGAAGATTTTTTTATATTTTAGATAAATATAACTGGGTTGATGAACATTCTAAATGTCATATAGTTTGGTGCAAACTATCAACTCATTCTGAATACTAGGCATTGGAGACCATTTCAGGATCAAAGCTAAAATGGTCTACAGAACTTAAGGGTTTCAGGTTTTTTCATTTCTTGAGGGTGAGAGGGAGAGTATCAAAGGTGTAATTTGAAACCCATTGATTTGACCCTGATCTGGCCCTATTTCTAAAAACAATAAACATAGCATCTGACTATATACTGCAAATAACAAACAAACCACTACGGCTATCAAGTTATTTTAAACAAAAAAAGTTCATTTTCTGAATTTTTGATTTTAGTACATACTGGTGAGTCCATTTTGTTTCTGTGTTGTACCTGTTATATATTAGGCCTATTATACTATAAGGCTTTTTGTTTTATATTTTCTCAACATAAATTTGGCTTAATTACTTTTACCTTACAATTTCCATTTTCATATTTAATTACAATTTATATCGTACTTACTGTGTCAGTAACAATGTTCCCAAATCGAGCAGCAAAGACAAGTGGATTATCATTGACGCTCGATACCACAACTGTAAAGCTGGCTGACGAGGACAATGGAGGGATAGCTGACAAACTTGATACCTCAGTGACTGTTTAGAATGAGTAGAGAATGAAGTCTAAGTCAGTTTATTTTGTTTGAACTTTGTTATAATATTTACAACAAAGTTGTCATCAATTTCATAATTTGAGGAATCGAAGAGTATTTC
This sequence comes from Ophiothrix spiculata, assembly GCA_000969725.1. NCBI lineage: Eukaryota > Metazoa > Echinodermata > Ophiuroidea > Amphilepidida > Ophiotrichidae > Ophiothrix > Ophiothrix spiculata. The sequence continues at coordinate 23,712 of JXSR01S031875.1, forward strand.
TAAAAATACATGATGGCACAGTTTAAAATGTCTTCAAGTTCAAGTTAGTGATCTCACCTTACATGTACTGGGGCCCAAGGACTGGTGAGGCCATTTTTTCAAATTGTTGGCTGCATTATATACGGTTCTATCTCACAAAATATGTGTTTTGAGAAAAACATGATTAAAAAATCTTCCATTCATAATAAGCTTAAAACACACCAATTGTGTTATTCACTTCAAAGAAGAAGGCAATATCATCATCATATCATTTCAAACGAAAAAAACAAAATAAAATAACATTTCAAAGTTTTTAATTTAGTGAAAATGAATTCTGGTTATCTAACCAACACTGTTTTATTTAACTGTAAACTTATAGATCCTAATGTGATAATTTTTTCCCCCCAAACAATATGTCTAAGAAAGAACAAGATAGATGCTTATGCAACATATAGCATCACCGTATTATAAAACGGTGCAGTTATCGTATCAGTGCATCACATGGGTTCTATCTCACGATAGAACCCATGTGATGCAGTTTTATGTTAATTTCAGTGAGCCACGTAGTGAATTTTGTCAGATAGATTGAGATAGCACCATATCTGAAAACTTCAATTTGAATTTATTGCACGTTAATCCAATATCTGATTAATTAGTAGGAGTCCACATCTGAAATTCTGTAATATGAAGAGTTCAATGTCAAATAATTAAATCCAAATTTTCTCCAAAAATGTCAAAAATACGAGATATAACTGTACGTAATGTAGCCAACGAAAAATGGTGTAGTATTTAAGACTGATTTTTGACAAAATGGATTCCGATTTTTTTTCAGATAGCTGACATAAAAGATTGGTCAAAATCCTAATTAAAAATACCCCGGTTTGTTCACACTAACTCACGGAAGTCCCAAATTTAAGAGGGTTTAGTGGGGCAATCAAATTCACAAGGCATTTGACAATTCATTTTCCAGTTTTACACAACATGTTATATTTATATATGGAACTCTGAAAACTGATAAAATGAGTACTTACTGCGAACTTCAATATTATCAATACCAGAACACCCATCACAAGGAGTATAAGTTAAAATGCCACTGGGGTCAAGGGTCGCTGTACCATACTTCAGATTTGTAGCAGGGTCAAGAGAAAACAGGAATGTGTCCCCATTAGCATCCATTCCTTGTAAAGTATATGTAAGAGTACCTGAGAAAAGGAGACGAAAAATATTAAGAAATTGTGAGGGTATGCCATACAACTGTAGCGGTTGTGTTTCCGGTGGTCTAATTCAAAATACATCAACAAAATTGGCTTCAAAAGGTTGTAAGTATCATCATGGTCATGGTACTCCATGTCTCTATAGCAATTTACTTTGATTATTGAGCTTAGTATTTGATTATTGAGCTTAGTAACTAACTATATCTTGCACATTTAACTTTGTATTTCAACTCTTTGTCTTTTTCTGCAATGTCAAAAAGTTCGCCGTTTCAGACAAGGATATCACTAGTCATAGTTTCAGGCACAATTCTTATTGTCTTGAAGGAAATAGGTGATGGGTTCCAATCCCGTACTTACCTCTATCTTCCGGTATTGTCAAACCTGCTGGCAGGTTGGTGATTTCAGGCGGGGTATTGGTTATTGAGTCAGAAGTAGTTGCTACAAGAAATTGAGTTTCTTGATGAAGTAGGTGATGGGTTCCAATCCCGTACTTACCTCTATCTTCCGGTATTGTCAAACCTGCTGGCAGGTTGGTGATTTCAGGCGGTGTATTGGTTATTGAGTCAGAAGTAGTTGCCACAAGAAATTGAGTTTCTTGATGAAAGTAGGTGATGGGTTCCAATCCCGTACTTACCTCTATCTTCCGGTATTGTCAAACCTGCTGGCAGATTGGTGATTTCAGGCGGGGTATTGGTTATTGAGTCAGAAGTAGTTGCCACAAGAAATTGAGTTTCTTGACGGAAGTAGGTGATGGGTTCCAATCCCGTATTTACCCCCATCTTTCGGTATTTTCAAACCTGCCGGCAGGTTGGTGATTTCAGGCGGGGTATTGGCTATTGAGTCAGAAGTAGTTGCCACAAGAAATTGAGTTTCTTGATGGAAGTAGGTGAAGGGTTTCAATCCTGTACTTACCCCCATCTTCTGGTATTGTCAAACCTGCCGGTAGGTTGGTGATTTCAGGCGGGGTATTGGCTATTGAGTCAGATGTGGTTGCTACAAGAAATTGAGTTTCTTGACGGAAGTAGGTGCTGGGTTCAGATAATGCTGGGTATTCTCCTCTTGTGTGGCATACCTGATATGTAAAAAATTAATTGAAACTTGAACAAATGAGGTAGCATAGACTCTTCTAGCAGGTGCTGATTTTCTGTCCAAATTAATAATTGTTTATGTGCCTGTTAAGGCATAATTACATTAAAAGAGATTTAGTTTGATGCACCTATAAGCTGGTACTTGATGCATGCGTATCACAACAATGGTAAATTACATCAGACATAAATAGTACATTGAAGTCACAAACAGTCTTTTAGAGCTGTACTTACATTTGCTATTTACTACTTCTGAAAACTATTCTGAATGATGTGATACAGAGTTCCAACAAATCAAGTTTTTCAAAATTTATTTATAAAGTATAACATACTACCTCTTTTGCTCTTTGTATATTATCATTACCTCCTGGGGGGGAGGCTACTCAAATTTGGTTTGGGTAGGGACGTGCCTCTGGGAAATTCGGAAAACCACCCATCCAAATACCAATTTTTAAGAAAAATTGACCCATCCATATACCAAATCTTCTTAAATTTTGAGCCAAATTTAATCAAAAATCTAATTTTTTCTGTTCAATTTTGCTCTGTTTTAGCAAAAGTTTCTATCATTTCGAGAAGAAATGTCCAAATTTGTGGTATTTGGCGGAAATTTTCCGAAAATTTTGAAAAGAAACCCCATCAAAATACCTCATTTTGCAAAGAAAAAAGACCGATTGGAATACCAGTGTGCCTGATTTTGCTACCCGAATTTGCGGCACGTCCCAATAACCCGTTTTGTACTAAGTAGCCCCCCCCGGGCATTACCTCAACGGAAAGGACTTTGGTGGTAGGATTGAATGTGAGTGAAGATTCTGGGCCACATGTCAAACTTGCATCCATCCATTTTGCACGATCTGCAATAAAAAATACCATAATTAAAATAAATTTTTTTAAGATGTAACTGAATTCATCTTCAAAATCATAGATACATTCAGTGGTAATAACTCTTGGGACAAATAGACTTGTGAATAATCAATTGTGACTGTTTATCTAAAACCAGCCGTAAATGCAGGCTCTTGTAATTTTCACTTTGTTAAATATTTGTAAAGACCAAGTTATAAGGATTAAAATGACACCTCATTGAACTTCACCTGGTTTCCAGAAGTCAAGTTTATGGTCTGTCAAAGGTTGTCAGGGAGTAAAAGAATTCAGAAACAATCTTAAAAAAACCCATGTAAAATAAAAAAAACCACATCTATTGTCTAGTAATCTATCTATCTATTTCGACTGCGGTCGGAAGCCATGATGAATTTTCTCCACTGTTGTCTGTTTAGCATGAGTTTGAGAAGTTCATTTTGATCAATGCCAGCATCCTGCGTAAGAAGTCCTGGGTAGGACAGTCTTGGTCTTCCCTGTGCACGTTTCGCTTGGGTGGGCGTCCAGAACACTAGTCCAGACACTGGTTCCTCAAGCCGTCTAGCACAGTGAGCAGCAAAGTTTAGGCGGCGACCTCTCACTATTTCTGATAGTTTGGGTAAATCACCATAAATTACCTCCCTGGTAGGATGATCTCTCCAGTTGAGGTTCTGAACCATCATTAATAGTCTGGTGTAGCACCCATCTAACCTGGCTTCAAGTCTTTCTGTCAGTGTCCACCCTTCTGAGCCATACAACAGAATACTTTCTACGGCTGCACGGAAGAAGCTGATCTTTAACAAGTCTGGTAGATTGGATTTCCAGAGAAGGCGCATTTTGTTACAAGCTTTCCATGCGAGGGCTTTTCGGACATGAAAATCCTTTTCCGACTCATCTACCCAAGAGCCCAGGTATTGAAAGTCTTGGACCTGGTCTAGTTGACTTCCCTCTATTGTGGACAGTGCAATATCAGTCTTGATGTTATATGCCATGAATTTGGTTTTTGAAGCATTCATCATAAGACCAACTGTTGCAGCAGCATCCTCAACTCTGGTCAGCAATTCTTGAGCTTGTTGTAATGTGTCAGAGAGCAAGGCAATGTCATCTGCAAAATCTAGGTCGGTAATGATTTCTGCAGGGTGCCTTCGACTTCTTCGAGGTGTAACTGTAAAGCCTAGCATGTCCTTGTCTTCTCTGATTGCTATTCTCATCACATAATCTAGCACAATGATGAACAGGTACGGTGCTAAAGTATCGCCTTGTAGCACTCCTGCTAATATTTCGAAAGCCTCAGTTTCACCATCTGGTGATAACACAACTGCTTTTGTGCCGCTGTACATGGTATTGATTGCTTCGACGATGGTATTCGGAATCCCGTAAGCAGTGAGAATCTTGAGCATTTTACCTCTGTGCACTGAATCAAAGGCCTTCTTGAAGTCTATGAAGGTGATGACACATTCAAGATTCTTGTCCTTGATTCCTTCTATAAGTCTTCGTAAGGCAAGGATGTGGGAAGTAGTTGAGCGTTCAGCGCGAAACCCATTTTGGTTTGGTCTTAGCAGAGGTTCAATGTGAGGTCGAATGCGATTGAGTAACAAGCGGTTGAAGATCTTTGCTGCTATGGATGTTAAGCTGATGCCCCTATAATTGGATGCCTTGCTGAGATCACCTTTCTTAGGAATTGGTACTATTCCACTTAGGGACCATTCCTGTGGTTTTTCGTCTCTAAGCAGTGTGCCATTGCAGATATCTAGTAGTATGTTGTTGAAACTACCAGATTTCCAAACCTCAGCAGGTATTTCATCAAGGCCAGCAGCTTTACCATTTGACAATTTTCTTAGTACAGCCTTGAGTTCTTCAGCTGTGAAAGCTCCTGTTTCAATTGGCAAGGTATTCTCATTGATGGTTTGGATTTCCTCATCAGGATTGGTAGCTGAAGGTGGGGATCCTAGTAGAGTGGAAAAGTAGTCTCTCCATTCCTTACAGCGTTCTGATGAGGTGTTGCCTTTAAGTCGACCTGATCTGGTTGCTGTTCTGCCAGTAATATCATTCATCACTGCCCATGCCATCCCACTCTGCCTACATCTATTGTCTAGTAATAATTGAAACAATTAAAACTATTATGGAAATTTTATTAGATATATCAATACTTAATCAGAGCATTTGTCTTGTTATGTTATTTGTGTACATTTTGCTGTTGTTGTAAGTTTAGGCCTACTTTAGTAACTTATTTGGTTTTCAGGGTGTCATCACTTTTTCTTGTTGGCCTTTTGGTGATATCCTCAATATCATTTTTGTTTTACCTTTTGATATGTTTTAATCGAATGTGTGTTTTTGATATTGAAATAAATTTGATTTGATTTAATGTGAACTGAAACAAGAGTTCAAAGATCAGAAGGCCCTATATTGTCTGTTGATTGTCCCCAGAACATACAGATATGTTTCATATTTCCGATCATTTTCTTGAAATGAGACTTTGCAGATGTTTTGAAGTAAGCATGAGGATGGCACATCTGCTCCCCCAAAAAATCGCTTTGGCAAATTACGATAATGCGATGTATTTTCACCTGTTGCGCAAAATGAAGTTTGCTGCATTAACGGTTGAATAAGGATGAACGAACCCAATTTTCTTATATATAATCATATAATCATGTGTGGATTGATCTTTATGACTGTAGTTATATAATATTCATGTTGTTGGTATGGAAACTGGAAAAATGTAATTATAAAACCTACATGCTCTTTGCAATAACATATTTCATTCTACTAGTGAATTGAAACAGGTTGTCTATTTGATTCTTAAAGACTGATACATTTGAGGACTTAAGGGACACCATATCCATCATTATTTGGATTTGGCACTTTGAGACAAAGCAGAACCAACAGTACTGTGAACATCGGACCACTCACACTATAATAAGTTTGTTGTTTACCTGGTTCCCAATAGAGTAACCTCGGCATATTACTGACATCAACACCAGCATCTATTGCTATAGTAACGGCAAGTGTTCCTTTTAGTTTTTGTTGGCCTAACACCCCGACATAGAAACTTGGCATCAAATATCCCTTCACCCTGCGAAAATAAAAGCACACAAGTTTAGTAAAAACTGATTCAACCCATTGACTAGATCACTGTTAATTCATTTGCACTAACTACTTAAAGGTTGCTTCAGAGTAGCCATCACTGTGAATTATAGAGCTGTCACTGCCAGTATAAAGTGTCCTGTTTTCAGTCCACTGATCAAAGGGAATTCAAGATGAAAACAAGCTCGAGACAAGCATAAAATGAGCAAATCGGTTGATTATCAGTCACAAGTTAAGCTAAAACCAAGCCATTTTAAGTACTTAACAAGCACTTATACCTTTATGTTTTTGGGCTATATTGTTCTCTGACCACTAATTAAGTCCACGAAGCACATAGCCTTTTCGACTAAACAACAACAATAATAAATGCATAGTGCTTGGGGGTTTTGAGCGAAAGTTTTTTGCCTAAGTATGTTTCTAACAATATCAATAAGCATTATTCAATGCTGAGCAGGTATCAATTAAGCTTACTTTGTGACGTAGCTCTTATTATCCAAAATTTTGCTTTAAAAAAATTGGATGGGTATTCTGACCCTCGCATCCCCTATAAATTTCCATTTTTAGATCATTTATTCCATATCCTACCTGCCCTCTAACTCTCGAGACACCATATCACTCAGCACTGTCTCAACACTGGTTATATAGGCCTTGTAATCTTCTGCCATGTCAGATGTATATTCTGTTTTAGTGTCTGCATCACTTAATGTGCCTGTCATTAATGATTGACCTATCTCCAAACCTAACAGAAAAAAAATTAAAATATAACAATTGCTTTATACACATATTCTGGATTATACAAGTCACATTATGAATGAATCGGATATAATTGGTGACTTTGAAAACCCACAGGGGTGTCGGAAGGAAAATAAAAGTGGTACGGCAACTGGTAAAAGTGGAGCGGCCTGTGGCCCTTAATTATCAAAAATAAGGAAACAGCTCAGCCCCAGAAGACAATAGTGACTAAAAACAAACATTTACAGTACTGTGTTACGGATATTTATGCCAGGACTATAATAAGACACACAGCAAATTAAATTTATTCATTTTTTATTTTTTCTGTCTGAAAAGTGGTGTGGCCAAAGCCCTAATGGCCTACACGGTTCCGACGCCCCTGGACACCAACATGTCTCTTGAGATTCAAACATTGTAGTTGTTTTAGGTATAATATTTTGTATTTGATATATTTCTTTAAAGTACAGTTATTTAATACTAGTGCTAGGAGTTTTTCCTGCTAAACATTGGAATATAAACATGCTGAAAATATTCTTCATGTTGATAAGTAAAAATAACCGTAGACCTTTAGGCCAAAACAAAAAGTTTTGTTTCTGGTAACATGCTTGAAAAGTACAATGCGATATGCGCTTTTTTATTTTCTATTTTTTACTTTTCAAAAATGCAATGCGATAACGCGATAGGCTATTTTTCTTTTTTTTAACCAAAAATGCAGAAAGAAAAACACATTAAAACAATGCTCTTAGTTTCTTATATTATTTATTAATATCATTATTAACCATAAAAGCTTTGTATATAACTGTAACCACCCTTGGTTTCTCTTTCATGTTAAATAATACAACATGCGACTTGTTTTGTTGCATCTTTATTTGTTTTTACGCAAGTCTCCAGTAAGCTTTTTTACAGAATTGTTTTATTTATCAACAATAAGATTTTTTTTGATACGAAATACGAAAAAAAAAAAAAATAATGTGGGAAATATGTAACTTAACAGAAACACGCTCGGGTTACCAGAAACAAACTTGTTTCTTTTTTTGGCCTTATCATAATTGCTTACAAATCAGTAATGGTATAAAAAGTACAGATTCATTTCTTTCAGATGCTCTTCTCTCACATTATAGAAGGGGGGGGGCAAGGTTGAGCAGTAAGAGCATGGGATTTAAAATACATAGGTAATGGGCTTGAACCACTGGCTCTCCACACCTCATGGTTTCCTCAGGCAAAAATACTCTAACCCTTTGAACCCTGGTCATTTTTTATACATGTGTACCGCTGATCCGGGCCAACCCAGTGGTATAAAATCCCTATACAAGCCTTAAAACAGACTTTGATTTTGATGTCCCTTGCTTTAATTTTAATTTTACAATAGACTTAATAGCCAACATTCAAACAAGAATATTATTTATATCGACCAACGTATCCGACGTTTACGTTAGGGTCTATGGCCGATGTCATATTTGTTAAAAATTGTGATCAATTTCACGAAAATCTGAAGAATTATTTACTTCTCTTGTGTAAATAAAATTGAATTGATCTATCAACCAAAGGTTCACAGATCAACTAATGTCTTCTGATATAAACAAATCATTGAAACTTGTAACTATCAATGCCCCGTAGACAGGCACATTTTTTTTCTGACACATGTCTAAAGCCGTAAACCGGCTGATCGTTCCCATGTGTGAATACCCTAGGCCTACCATGGGGTGCTGTATTCAATGTGTATGTGCAGAGTTAGTAGTTTATATCACATACCTCCATTGGTTTCTACAGTCATATCAAACTGTGAGGCGCCCTCTGCCTGTCTGCGCTTACGTCTAGAGATGGCACCGTTTATACTAACATCACTTCCATCTGATGATGTCATTAGAGTATCTGAGTCAGCTGAGTAAAAAAGAAGAATGTAAAAAAAACCAAAAAAAAAAACATAAAAGCATAAATTTTGTATCTCAATATTGTGAAATGCAGGACTGTGAATCAGTATCTTAGTATGTCAAACATTCAAGTCTTAGTTTGGTTTTAGTAGAGGTGTGCCGCTGGGAAATTTGAAGACCCACCCATATATACCAAATTTTAAGAAAAAGGGACCCATTCATATACCAAATTCCCCAAACTTTAAGTCAAATTTATACAAAAGTAGAAATTTTCTCTGAAAATTCATGCTAATTTTGGGGGAATTTCCTGATATTTGTTTGAAATTTAGAAAAAATCCAAAATTTTCACCATTTTGGTGCAAATTTCAGAATATTTTGAAAAACAGACACATTTAAATACCTAATTTTCCAAAGAAAAGGGACCCATTGGCATACCACACAGCCTAATTTTGCTACCCAAGTTTGTGGCACATCCCCGTAATCACTTTTGTACTAAGTACCCCCCTCCCCCCAGGCCAATATGTTAAACACCCTGAATAAGATGGTGCTGTAATGGGAATCGCCTTTTAGCTACAAATAAGATCTTTTAATATGCAAAAGTTAAAAATAATATCTATCTGATTTTAAAATGTTTAACAGTCTTACTATCAGGGTTACGCTAGCAATAATCATGAGGTCACAAACTGATATTATACAAGTACTACATGATTAGGGTAAACAGGACAATCAATTTTTCTCAAAGTACTGGTCCAATTAACCCTGGAAAAAGTGGATTATTTTTTCCATAAATTAACAGACAAATGGCCTACTTCTCTGATATGACAGGGTACTATATTACAGGGGTGTGAGAGGCCAGTTGACAAAAACGAGGAAAAGCGTTTACAGGGGTGTGAGAGGCCAGTTGACAAAAA
>JXSR01S031876.1:0-11497 GCA_000969725.1 Ophiothrix spiculata
CGCAGAAGAGGCAGGCAGAAAACCCGCTGGATAGATGGCATTAGAGAATATACTGGCCTATCTGTCAATGCAGCCTACCGTTATGCTCAAGATCGGCACAGTTGGAACGACATCATCAAAAGGGTCACAACGGGTCAGTCATGACTCATAGGACGACGACGACGACGTGAAACGTCACATCAGGAGTCACGCAATATGTCCTACGGGAGACACAAAATTCAACATTGTCAGATTTTCTTCAAAATGGTCTCAAAATGTTCCTTTCGCAAAAATGTCTCCATAAAGAGTAGTAGGTTGGTTTGTTGGGAACAAAATCCTTGACCATTAATTAAAAGGTCAGGGTCACCAAAAATAACACAACCACAAAGGTTACTTTTTATCCAGAAAAATGTATGTCAAAAGGTCAAAGGTCAACGTACTTTTTTGTTTCGAGCCTTTATCGCTCTACGGACAATGGCGCTAATTTTAGGGGGTTCCGAAACGCCCATCTGGCCGATATTCGACGAGCGGGACCCGCTACGAGCGCCGGGACTTAAACGCGGGTCAGAGAGTCAAAGATCGACGCGCTTTTACCCGAATCGCGACGCGAAAGATATCCGTTACTTCGCCGTAACTCGAGTTCCGCGGGGGCTATCGAGCCCAAATTTGGAGCGTCGGGGGAGCGTTCAGACCCGCGTCCTCTACGTCCGTCAAAAAGTCAAAGGTCGATGCCCTTTTTCTTAAATCCGAGCCGTGCTTCTTTAACCGCTTTTTGAGAGTTTCGGAACCCCCCTATCGATTCGAAATTGCCGGGGACGGTTGATCCTACGTCAGATACAAAAGGTCAAAGGTCAATAAGGTCAAAGGTCGACGAACTTCATTCGTGACTGGTAAAAATTGAAGAAAAACCAACACGCTTCAAAAAGAAAAAAAAAAAGAAATTTATCAAAAGCTGACGATGTCTGACATTGAAAATCCCCCGTTGAATTCCAGTTTCATACTATTGCGCATGCGTAACCAATTCTATAAACAGAATGAATATAATCGTAAATTCCCCTCATAGACATCGTCAGCTCGCATAGTCTAGCGGTCACAGGGCGAGATTTTAACTCTTAAGATCGTGGGTTTGAGTCCTGCCTCAGTCGTTTTGATAAATTTCTTTTTTTTTTCTTTTGCGAAGCGTGTTGGTTTTTCTTCAATTTTTACCAGTCACGAATGAAATTCTCGAATTTTTGACATAATTTATATTAAAAAACCACAAAGGTTACTTTTTATCCAGAAAAATGTATCTCAATATTCACTACATTTCACATGAAATGCATTTTTTTTCAACACAGCGAGCGGGCAGCGGTGCCATTCAAAAAATTACCTGTGAGCCCTGCTATGAGATCAATGCACACTGCTGACGTCAGAAGATGACCCGTCGGCACAAAAGGTAGTTGTTATCGAAATTTGGATGCCTGGTTATCGCAATACAAATCGAAGGCAAGTATGAAGAGCCGATATGAGGTAGTTTTCATACACCACATCAGCGTATTTATTTATCCTTGTTTTATCTTCAGTTTTAAAGTCTTATAGGCAAAATATATTTTCCAAACTTTTTTCATCAATCTTACTTTTCATATTTTTGCTAGTGGAATCGACCAAACTGACGTCTTTTTATCTTCTAAAACAAGATTGATGTAGGGGTTGAAATTATTATGTCTAAAAAGGCTCAAAATTGTTGATTTTTGTAGAAAATACCATATAATGCATCATTTTTTACCAATAGCAAAAAATTCACTCACATTATAAAGGAAAAACTCAAAATTTTCATACCCACGTTCCCAATTTACATTTGCTTTCTCCTTGTTCAAATTATAAGGGTTCAAAGTCAGCTTTATTGGCAGGTCACGTTAATAAAAAAAAATCTCGCAACCAAGATTTTGTAATATCGATCACAAGATCGAAAAAACACATTGCTCATTATAAGCTCGTTTGCATAGGACCCGGTACAACACCAAGTTTACTTTGATCTGTAACCATAGCAACAGTACATCTGAGCCATTGCTTAATATTACTTCGTGTGGATAGTTTTGCAAGAGAAATAATTTGAGACCATTTTGAAAATAATCCGACAATTTTGAATTTTTTGTCTCCCATAGGGCATACCACGTGACTCCTGATATGACCTTTCACGTTTTTGGATATAACTCATTAACAATACATCAGAGATGGGTAAAAGTATACTTTTTCTGATTCTTTGTGATTAGTGGAACACAATAGAATGGTTTTTAACATGATTTATCCAATTTTGAAATTTTACCCGGTTTTGGCAGCCATTTTGTTTTATGCAAATTAATCACTGTTCCACCATGTAGATTGTTCTAGATTTTTGATGCGTTGTTGTATTTGTTTGTCTGATATTATCCTGTAAATATCATTACTTTTGCAATTTGTTTGACCCATGGCCATAATTTTCATTAATTTTCTTAGCCTATATATGTATTCACTGGGGATCCAGTGACTGAGCAATGAAGTGTAATTGCAGTCTATAGTTCGGCGAGTATAGTTGTGTAGACATATGGTTTGTACTCATGATAGGCCTACTTACTGCAGTGAGTGGTATGTTGCTTTCACTATTTACATGGACTGTAATCCGATTTAGTCATTGCTAGGCCTATATGAAGACTGAAAGAGCACGGTCAGAGAAGGACACGGTCTGCAATTTCAGCATTCCAATGATTCAGGAAGTACAGTCACTGCACTCTATAAGCTTCTATAGTCATGCCTTTATGTGGTATATGATAGGTTGAACCAGCATGGCTATTCCAGCTGTAATCAAACGTTCCCTGCTTGCACAGTTTATACTGTGTTTTGTGTACGTTACCAGTGGTTTGATAGTGATTTCATTACAGTTATTGACTCTTGTACTATGGCCAATAAGCAAAACTCTCTATAGGATCGTTAGTTGTAAGCTGGTCTATCTACATTGGGCAGGTAGGTTTGTATTATACAGGGTGACTCAAAACCATTGCGACTTTTGACATTACTATATAACGCCTTTTGTATTTTCATAAAATTCTACATACATTATTGGATCTATGTTAAGACATGCAGAAATTTGCGTGCAAAATACATTGATGAATGGAAATTTGTATCTTATCTTTTTTTTAAATCCATAAATTTAGCCCAAACCCATGGAACATCCGTGTGCTGTCGTGTATAATAGTCTGTATACAACACTGCATATTATTACATTAGTCACTTTTTTGTTATATACATTTCACACAAACAACAGGTGAAGACCCCGATAATATGTTGCTTTCCTTTTTACTACGGTATTCCGATCTGGTGACAAATTTAACTTGCATACTTTTCCATATTTGAAATCTGTCAAGTTTCATTTGTATATTTTGAGCCAAATTAATGCTACAGGTAAAATTGTGTCTTACAGCTGAGACGAAAATACCTGTATTTTCGTCTCAGGTTACAGTGACCCATAGAAACATATAGGCCTAAGATATTTATTGTTGTTAACAAACTCTACCAGTAATTCAGCACTATTTTGACCATATCTATTCAACGAAACATGATATGGTCATGAAAATTCACATTGGTTATAAGAAATATATGCGCTTTCATCTGGTATAAAAATCTCCAATTTGATTTTTTGAGTGATAGTGATTGAAATACACACCTTTAATTTCAAAGTACATGTATACCCATACCCACTCCTAATTACACTGAATGAGTATGTGAACAGGCCCTATCCATTGTATCCTATAGCGAAAAAACTAACGTTTCGAAAATGTACAAACTTTAAAATGTATAGATTGGAAAAAGTCCCGTTCTAAATCAAATAGACCTAACCTCAATGTGGACCCTGTTTGAGGAGGTGTATTTCTTTGTCGAATATGTAGATCATTCCTATTGGCATATTTTTGGCACTGAGGGATATCGTAACTCAGAACGTTTGTTCAAGTGTAAAGTCATAACATTCACATTTATGTTTTAATGGTTTATAAATTGTTAGATTTGTCGGTATGATGTGAATAAGTATAATTGTTGTATTTACGATTTTGAATATTGAATAACAATAAAAACATTACCATAAATACGTGTCCTGGGAAATGAAAATATAATTAATTTAATGCAACAGGGAGCGAAGCTGTGCATTATATGGTATTGCTTATCATGCAAATGACGTCAGTGTGTAAAGTAATTCAGTTTGTGCATATGATATTCTTGTACTTTATGATCCAATATAGGAATTAAATGATCGAAATAATTGATTTTAATAAACAATCAGTCAATTTTACGGGTCATTTTCCACCACGGGGAATTGTAGTTTAACCTATATCAACGAAATATGTTTATTCGAAGTGCTTGAAATTATGAGGTTTCGGCGAAAAAAGGCGTTCGAAGTAGTCTGTTGACGCCATTTTGACCTTCATCGTGAAATCATTAGTAAAGGTTCATATATAAACTAGAGACTCTGTTCCACATGTACATTACCGCAAAAATTGTGATGATCTGACAAGTGTATAGGCCAAAACTTGCAGTAAACATGGCGTTCCGCTCTATCGCTCGCAAAAGAGAACTGTAACTGTAATCAAGAAGTTCTTGCTTTAATGCACCATAACTGTGATGTGTCTTTTTCAGAGTTGGTTTTCCTTTGCGATTACTGGGCAGAAGTAGAATTACACACTCATGTCGATCCTGAAGAGTGGAAGTACGCTGGCAAAGAACATGCTTTGTTAGTGATGAACCACAGAAATTCGTTAGACTTCATGATCACGTGGATGCTAGGTTCCCGATTAGGTGTTCTTGGGGTAAGATCATTTATATTCCCGTAATTTAAGACCGCTGGCGATTCTTCATTCACTTTTTGTGCTCCTCGGTTGTGGAATGAACTTCCTATTGATCTGAAAGGGGCAACATCCATCCCTGTGTTCAAGCGGCTGCATAAAACACACTCGTTTCCTGTGTAGATTTGCTTGTAGTTTTCCATTTGTTTTGTATCCTTTTTCTGTGTTTATTTCTTATTGTAAGGCGCTCTGTTCTTTGTAGGGCGCCATATAAGAACTTGGTAATAATAATAATAATAATAATTCATACTACAATGTACACTCATTACTGATTCCATCTTGTATACGAGATATAGCGCTTCCGCGATTTTGGATCCAACAGACTCTATGCATAAAATATGGCATGTACAACATACCATTGTCAATTTTCACTGAATGTTATTAATAAAATCCTATGTCTTTTCCTGCAGAGCTGTAAATGTGCAGTCATGGATTGGTTAAAATATATCCCATTTCTAGGATGGTCTTTCGTTCTCCTCGAATTCATCTTTATCAGTAAAGATCAGAATAAGAATAGAATTAATGTGACGAAAGGATTTCAAACATACGGCTCGTATCCACTAAACTGCGTGGTAAGTTAAGTAAGAGAAGACTGGTGTAAAAAGGGTCATGGGAATACATCTCCCAGGAGTGATAGTGCGTGCTCCGTAGACCACAATGGAATGAAGATTAACTCTAGGGATGATACCAGATAGCAGAATAGCAGAAAGTATATATAGTACCGCGTGCAGCATTGGTCTGCACTACTTGGAAGTGGAAAGTTGATTTCATTAGGAACACCTCTTTAGGTGACGGTATCACCTGAAAAACTAAAATTCCGCATATTCGAAGAGCTACTAACATAACTAACCCTATATAGACTGGTCCAGAGGCTGCACAATCTATCTAGCGATCTAGCGAGCAATTCAAACTGATGAAAATGGCAGCTATATATCATGTATATTGTAACGACAATTTGCTTGCATTTGTATTGCAAGATGTGGCTTAGAGCATAGATAAGGGAATCTCTCCAAATTGTCTGCCCCTTTAAGCCCCTTTAAACATAACCACTTAGGAATTTAATGTATTTCTTTATATTTATACTTGAAAATTATAGAATCTCTTCTTTGAGACTCCCTAATATCCCTGTAGAATTTATATCCGAAGAGGATACCATTTTCTCTTTAACAATCAAAAACATTATTTTTGAAGGGTGGTTTAAAGGAACTTTGAATTTTAAAGGTACAATTTAGGGCATACCTACGTCACCTATGCGGTATGATTAGAATTTGGTCGCCATTTGCAAAATAAAACCTGACACAAACATTATATTCCAATATGACTGTAATTATTTTCACCTATCTATAGATAAGTAACAATGAAGTAGTATAATGATCACAACAATGTTTCAATTTTTGTAGACTCTTCTATTTTGTGAAGGTTCAAGATTTTCAGAGTACGACAGAGAAAAGTGCAAATTGTATGCAGAGAAACACGGCTTACAGCCTTTACGTCACCTGCTGCTCCCTAGAACAAAAGGATTCACCATGGCTATTGATGGTCTCAAAGGTTCAGGTAAGGCTGGAACTGGGCTCTCTCTGTATGCAGAGAAACACGACTTACAACTTTTGCGTCACCTGCTACTCCCTAGAACCAAAGGATTCACCATGGCTATTGATGGTCTATAATGATCAGGTAAGCCTGGTGCTGGGCTCACATTGCATGCAGAGAAACGGTTACAACCCCTTCGTCACCTACTGCGCCATAGAAACAGCGGATTTACTATGGCTATTGGTGGTTTTAAAGGGTCAGTAGGATCAGGTAAAGGCCGGTTCTGGGCTCACATTGCATGCAGAGAAACGGTTACAACCCCTTCGTCACCTACTGCGCCATAGAAACAGTGGATTTACTATGGCTATTGGTGGTTTTAAAGGGTCAGTAGGATCAGGTAAAGGCCGGTTCTGGGCTCACATTGCATGCAGAGAAACGGTTACAACCCCTTCGTCACCTACTGCGCCATAGAAACAGTGGATTTACTATGCTATTGGTGGTTTTAAAGGGTCAGTAGGATCGGGTAAAGGCCGGTTCTGGGCTCACATTGCATGCAGAGAAACGGTTACAACCCCTTCTACCCAAAATACCATGTACCTTTGTGATCACTTTTCAGACTTTTCCAAAACTTTACCCATAAGTGTTATATACCATATTGTAGCCCATATCGCAAAGATTCAGAATCAATGTATTATTTTGTTCTGGTTGCTATGGTAACCATACAGGGCCTCTGATTGGCTAAATACTTAAACAGTGGTAACTCAAGAACAAAAAGTCCAATTAAGTTCATGTTTGGTATGAAGGTGTATGACTATAATACGCAGGGCAGTATGAAGCCGGATTGTTTATATCGTTGCCATGGCAACCAATAATCGACCAATCAGGTAATTTTGCTTTATAATTCAAATTTGGAAAAAAAAATTTTAAAAAAGGGCTTCATACTGCCCTCCGTCTTTGTCTTTTCTATATATGTTCCAAATTTCATGCAAATCCGACATTTCGTTTTTGAGTTATGACCGTTCAAAATTTGCAGCTTTGCACTTTTTCTACTTTCGAGATATAGGCCTTCGAACATTGACAAAAAAGAAAACTTGAAAAAAAAATTGATGCTTAGGTTATAAGTAACTATAAGATTATGAAAGATAATAAATAAAAAGCCAATTTTGGTGAAAATCGGATTTAATTTAGCCGAGTTACAGATTTTTAAAAAAATAGCAGGTTTTAATATAGCCGGGTGAGATAAAATAAAGAAATGTATAAGAAAACGACAAACTCCGAAATTTTGGTTGCATATTATTCACAATGCATTATTTTGATAAAATAATTGATTTAATTCATAGGAAAATGTAATTATTTAATTAAAATTTAATTAAAAGGAAAATCCTACAAATTACAGGGTGAGCGTCTTCTGTATACAAATGTATAGGAAAATCGTCCAGAAATTTGCGACTTCCGTTCTTAAATTGCCATAACTTCGGAACCGAATGTCCGTTTGAACTCAAATAAAAAGCATTAGAAAGTAGAGATTCTGTAGTTTGTCTTTGTGCTAATATCTCAGTTTTGTGAACTAAACAGATTTTCAAATATGGTTAGGGTAGACCCCCCCACCCTTAAAGGGTCAGCAGGATCAGGTAAGGCTGGTACTGGGCTCACATTGCATGCAGAGAAACACGGCTAACAACTTTTGCGTCATCTGCTGGTCCCTAGAACCAAAGGATTCACCATGGCTATTGATGGTCTCAAAGGATCACGTAAGACTGGTATCGGGCTCACATTGTATGCAAAGAAACACGTCTTACAATCTTTGCGTCACCTACTGCTCCCCAGAACCAAATGATTCACCATGATGGCTATTGATGGTCTCAAAGGATCGGGCAAGGCTCGAAAAAGCTATCAACATTTGTTTTCTTGACGATTACCTTTGACTTAATTAAAGTGCATAAGTGGACAGAACAGGTGTACACTACACGGAATAAGTCGCAATCAATGATTTATTGATCGCACATGTACAACTACGTTCTACACAATTGAATAGTGCCTAGGACGCTCAGTCACACGGACGCTGTATTTCATTACACCAGTCCTCTCTATAATGGTCCTCTTCTGAATTGTTATACGAATCGTTCTCGCAATGTCAGATTCCTATTAGAATACCAATAATCTGTCTTTCCTATTGCAGTACCTGCTATGTACGACTGCTGTATAGGCTACGATTCTATACGTGGAGCCAAACCGACACTAGAAAATCTCCTACAAGGAAAGAAAATGGTCTTTCATCTAACAGGACGGTAAGTATGTAGCACCGGACTTTGCCGCTCCTATACACCGTTCCTACATGTGTCCGATAACGATACACTTTGTCTGTGTAAATAGCGAGGGCACGTAGACGCCCATGACCACACGCCAAGTCTTCATAAGAGTTTCACTAACTTTAATTAGATTTATATGGTTTCGGAATGAAACTCAGCGGCTCTAAGCATTTCGCAGAGCTTGCTAGTCTGACAGAACACCGTCACAATCGATAGTCTTCCGAACTTTTATTGCGCTTTCGTTACTAACACGTGATACCATCGTAAACTACGTAATAAGTGTACTATACCCTCTCTTATCATGTCTGCCATATTTCAGTATGATATTGATTGGCATGTTTTTTAAATTTCAGACGTGTATTGATAGATGATATTCCTAGTGCTACCGAAAAAGAGTGTGCTGAATACTGTTATGAGATGTACAGTAAAAAGGTAGGACGGACATGATGCATGATTTTGTATTGTGTAAGAGGCTGATATATATTTCGCATCTTTTCCTAAGATCATGAAAATGAAGTTCAAATTATATTTCCCGAAGACGATCGATTTTAATGCAATATTCGTTTTGGGCGCAACTTATATGGTCATGATGGTAGGCCAATTGGGAATCAACCTTAGTTGAGCTTTGCGTGGTCCCCGGCGTGGACCATGAAACTTAGTTCATGACAAATTCCCAATTTATTAAATGTTTGTTATTAATTCGGTGATTTCGTTCATTAAAGTTGATATTTTTATTTGATTTAGGATGACGAGTACGACTACTTCAAGAAAAACAACACATTTGAGGGATATGATCAAAGCAGGAAACATGAGATACTTCAACGGACGAGGTCCTGCTTATGGGTGGTGATATTCTGGGCGCTTGTCATCGGCTTACCGTCATTGTGTTATGTAGGGATGGTGCTCTTCTATGGGTCAATGGTCACACGGGCGTGTCTCGTATTAGCCGTACTTACAGGTTAGTTGGGGAGGTTGGTCAACACCCGTCTCATATTTGCAGCGCATCAACTGTTATATAGTTTGGGAAGTCGGTCAACACTGCTTTGCCCAGGCGTGTCTCATATTAGCAATGCATGCAGATTAATTTGAGAGGTTGGTTAACACCGCTTTCTACGGATGTCTCATATTTCGTTTTGTTTTTGTCACCGTTTTGTATGGGTGTCTCATATTTGGTCGGTTAACGCCGCTTTGTAAGGGCAGTGCTTACAGGTTAGTTAGGGAGGTCGGTCAACACCTTTTTGAATGGGTTACTGTGTCTCATATAGCAGCGTGTTGGTCAACACCGCCTTGCACCGGCGTGTCTCATATTAGCAGCGTGTACAGGTTAGTTTGGGAGGTCGGTCAACACCGATTTGCACGGGCGTGTCTCAATTAGCAGCGTGTATACGTTAATTCACAGGATGTTGGTCAACACCGCCTTGCACGAGCGTGTCTCATATTAGCAGCGTTTGTATGTTAGTTTGGAAAATTTAATTGGTCATTGTACGAAGGTTCCTCATAGCACTGCTATCATAGGTTGGTTTGTGAGGTCCGGCCAACACCGCAAGGCCAGTTGTTTGTCAGTCATTTGCTCTATACACCTTTGGCGAGCGCAATGTCATTATCAAGTATTGCTCATATTGGAATCAAGGTAACGAATATGTGGGTGGAAAAACATCGATGTCATCGAGTCCTGTTTTTGCGTAACTGCTGATGCTATTGCGGAGTTACATTTCATTTGTTTAAAGTTAACATTAATGAAGTGGAACTACTATAGAATAAGAGAACTAGATGTATAAAATATATAAGATTGACCATCAACGCTATGATTCTAAAGCTTTTCTCAAAATTCCCTAACTTTATCATTTTATCTTTACAGTTCATGTTTTATTGCAAGTATTCGTCTGGTTTTCAAAACGAAAATTACCAAAGAAGTCAGGTTCAGCCCAAAAGGTAGTACCTACATCTCAAGAAACCACTCAAGCATCATGATCCTAGCACTTGCAGTTCAACAATTTGGATTCAGTCATGAAGGAGGAGAATGCAACACGGGTAGTCGTTCCGCCCTTGGTCTATTTGGTAATAACCTGTTATTCCATATCACAATTGGGAGTATGATTCATTCTTTAATGAATGGTTTTAACAGATATTAAACACGACTACTTTCTTCTGGCGAATCAACATTTTACATGGACATGTTACTGGCTTGCTGGAGGTTGGTCATCTGGTGAACTAACAGTATATCCACAGGGTGTCCACTTGCTGTTTAAATATAATAGAGGACGTTGGTCATCTGGTGAACTATATATATATCCACATCGGTGGTCTTAAGCTATTTAAGTAATACAAACATTCAAAAAACTCAGTGAATATTTATGAATCTCTAGCAAGTCAGTTGGGTCACGTGGATGAAAGCCTGATGAAGTGGGCCTATATAACTTTGTCCACTGTCATAAGCGATGTTGACAACAAGAATCTTTCGCATTGCCTAAGTTTGAACATATCGCAATATTTACTTCCAATGAAAATATGCAAAAAAAGGGGCCACTAACTTTAAGTGAGTAAGACAACCTCAGGGTGTATTGTGTCTCTCTTGTGTTATTCCTGGTTCTAAAATTTACTCATAATGATATTTGATTTTTTATCAATTTTTTAATAAATATCTATTTCAAACTTTGTGTAAACTTGCAGTATTTTATATTAATATTAACAAAACAACAATAAATAAATCCCACATAAAACAACAATAACTGCAACAACAGCAAAAACAATAACAACAACTACAACAAAAGTGAACAGGCTTAAATAAGGTTAAAGTTAGGGTTGTGTTAGGTTAGGTTATGGTTAAGG
>JXSR01S031879.1:12773-26571 GCA_000969725.1 Ophiothrix spiculata
CTGCAATAGCTGCCATTTGTCATAAATTGGGATTGCACACTTTATAATCTCCAGTCTTGGGTCAGTGGTTCTTGAAATGGTTCTTCAGGTGACGGTGCCACCTGAAGAACCATGTCAAGAACCACTGACTTAAGGCAGGGAAATTTTCAGGGATTAAATGTCCGCCAAAAACAAAGGTGCTACCGTTGTAAATTGTGCGCTAGTTCGTCTTACCACATGCATCTTTTCTTTGTGTTGGAGTTGTTCGTTACAGGACCTTTCCTTTTGACTGCAGATGTTGCACCTGATGTTGATGGTCCACTGCTTGCTGATGCCTCCATACCTAAAAATGGAAGGGATTACCATCGAATTACATGCACTAAATCCAAAATAATTTGATCTGAGTTAATAAATAACCAGTAGACAATTTCAAAAAAACTTAATGCATGGTAGACCCATTGCCTCTTGATAATTTGGCCCTGGTTTGGTAAAACTATCTAACTCATTTTTTAGCAATTTTTAGTTAACAGACTTTCTTTGATAGTTTGAGGGTGTTCTATCCATTGATGTACTGAGAATATCTACGAACAAACTACATCTTTCTTATCTGGAAATGGTTAACAACATTTAACAGCATAAAATTAACAAACATCCTATGTTTGAATGTCAAAATTGATTTTCTCAAATTGCTGTATTTCAAGTTAGATAGTTTTACCAAATCAGGGCAGTGTTGTATAATGAGTGTATAGATGAAGAGACTGCTTTTCACCAAGTCACAAAGGAATCCCTCTATATTAAAATATTTTGCCAAGGATCACCATCCAAAATGACAAGCGATCCATTCTTTATTTTGCTTGTTATAAGAATAGACTCGCTCATCTATTTGTGATCTTTAACTGGTTTTAGTTTCAAACCAGTATTACGTAACCCTCACACTGTTTTATTTAAAAACTATCAAAAAAGTTAAGGGGACGGCCTCTGTTTACACAGGTTGGAGTTCCCATCTCTCTTTCCAAGCTATAGGGCCAGACTCAACTTTTATGTTATATTTGCGGTGAGAGGAGGGGATCCCCACATATCATTGATACCTGGGTGGAGAGGAGCACATGAGCGTAAGTATCTTTCTCAAGGACACTACACGCGCCACCATCAGATTCGACCCCATGATGCTCAATGCCTGGTGATTAGGTAAGAGTCGGGGACTTATACTGCTCTACAAGTCTGAAGAGGGTGATTTCACCCAAGATTTTAACCTGGGACCTCTTGCACCTCGATGCCATGGTCACAAAGGCAAACCACTGAGCCGATCATAGCTAACTGCAGTCTATGGCATATTTAGAATTAGGAGTTGGAGATTTTATTAATTTTGAAAGATTCAAAAATGTTAGGCTTTATCATGAGGCCAGGTGTTTCAAGTGTTTACCTTTGATCACAGCCTCCTCTAGACTTTCGGTCACATCTTGCTTTTGCTGCTCATAATTAGGATCTACAAAGAAATGTTTGGGGTCCCGTGCCATGCGTTCTAGCTTCTCTTTTCGCCGTTGTTCTCGCTCGGCTTCTGCATTTGCTTTATTCTTTACCCATTCAGCTAACCTATACCAGAAAACAACAAAATCATAAAGTCAAAATCTCAAAGAGTATGATTCTCTGTTACAGGTTTAGTCAAGGGTTAAAGTTGAGTTATTGTGTGTTACCAGTAGTGGAAGCCTTATACATCTTATTAAAACAATTGATGAGTGTTATTGACAACACCAGTATAGCGCCAATGTAAACATAGCCTTTATTTAATGTAAATCTGATTACATATAATGTGGATAAAAGTTTACAATGATGTTGTCATGAAATCACACAGAAATATTAGTTTGTTTCAGGAATTTGTTTTCCATGTTTTCTGTATAGTACTAACTTCTTGCAATCCTTCTCTTTGAAGGGAGTCATCATTGGGTTGCTATTTGTTGATGTGTATGATAAATGTAGGGATTTCACAATAATTTATGATTCTCTATTTGCTTATAACATCATTATCCTTTCTTACCTCATTATTTTAGTCATGACATTGTTTTGTTGTCTTGTTGATAAGCAACGTCATATCATCTAACAAAAATAATGGTCCATCATCAGTGCACAAGAAAATGCACAAGGAAAAACGATATTTTAAAACTAAGGCTCTATATTCTTTCAACTATTATGACTTATGAATGACCACAATGAACCATTGCATAACATTTCATTGATACAATCGGTACATGACATACTTCTTTTCATTGTTGACATCCCTCATTCTCCTGCCACTCAGATCTCGACATGCCTCGTGATTGGTCGTCTTCTCAATCTGAGCTCCCAACATACGCAGCATAGAACCAAAGCCTGAAAAACATTAAATACATGATACTTATCTCTTGGAAATAGAAATTTCTCTAGAAGTTCTCTGCTGTTATACTATTTTAAAGAACATTTTTGTTTGTGTGGCATATATAAATTTGACATTTTCAATGAAGTTGGACATCCCTAGGTTTTTCAGGGTTTGTCCATTCTCTGTATAAGGATATGATTATCCAATCACTTTCAAAACAACCACCACCTTAGGTAATCAAAGTCGTAATTGCTTCAGTTGCTACATTGTTGCTATCAAATAAATCGTTAAAAAAGGACACCTTTTGTGAATAATCTACCCGTATTTCCCCCTCCCCCCCAAAAAACGAATGACACTAATGATCTTACATCGTGTGTGATAAAAAATTCTCGTAACTAAATAGATACATGGAACAAGAGCTAAAAATAAAACTTGGACACCCGGTGGGGAAGCAGGTAGCGCAGCAGTAATTCCCTCGCTTTGCATCAATGAGCCCAGGGCTGTTGTGGGTTTGATTCCCTGTCTCAGTGCTGTATGTGCAATTGGTTGGTCCAAACTTGCTACCGTAGGTTTTCCTCTGGGTGCTCCGGTTTTCCTCCTGAATCTAAAATCTGACCATCTGACAGAGGACCCTCATGGAAAGCAGTGCCATACACTGATGAGGCTATCCTCTATAAATATGTCATATTTTCCTGTTCAAGATATGTTTCAGTTTATTTCTCCATGAATACAAACAAATGTAAAGATATGTAATGCCCCTGGAGTTTCTAGAGTTTTTCAACAAATCTTGATATTTTATCCTTACCTCCCTTGCCACCTTTAAGTGACAGGCTGACAAAATAGACACAATTTGCTTCCAACTCATCATCATCCTGAACCAATCTGCCATTACAAGTCAACGTTATCTCATCCGAAGGAAAGCCCTAGAGAATATTGAAACAAGAAACATTATAAACTTGATTTGCAAAACCTTTTAACTAAGTAAACTTTATAACAATTCATCATGTTAGGTCCCCCCCCCCTAGTCGCTTCTTGTATCGCTTGGAACAGTGGAAGCCTGATTGACAAGCATAACCTGACCTAGCATCTTCTGCACACAAGTCTGAAGCAACATACCCAAGCTACAAATTACAATATTATGATGTTTTTGTCTGTGTTTTAAAATAACACCAACTCATGCCGGTGAATTTCACCATTTTTCGCTAAAAGTTACACCAAAAGTGCGCAAGAATTTCATAATACACTTTGATAATATTTACAAACGTGCATTTATCTTGCAAAACGAGTGCAAATTGCCACAAGTAGCAATGCCATGGCAACATTCAGAGTGTTTTAACATGTTCATGTTCACTGTAGAAATCAGACAAATTGAGAATTTGATTAAATTCTTTGATTATTTATGCATAAAAAACAATTTTAGTAGGTGAAAGAATGATATACACTAGCCATACAAAATCTGATTTAAAATCAGTACTTACTATCCAAATCGTATTTATGGCATTAGGGTGATTCCAAAGTAACGTTTGTGACCAAAAAATTTCACTTTTAAATGGCCACAAAACCCAGCATAATAATTATATCCACGAATTTGTTGTTGATAATGTTGCTCACTGGTTGGGTCAAGACATAGGTGTTCAACTTTTGATAACATTTGAGACATCGCACAGCAACAGTTGCTCCAAATGACTTCAAAGTATGAATTCTCTGATATGTTACACAGATGATGGGTACAAATGTTTCATAAAAGTTGTAGGAAATTCAATCGCCAGGATTTCTTTTAATGCATTGTTTGGTTTGGTAACGTTTGTGATATTTTGGTGTAATGTTTTGTTAACGTTTGTGACATTCTTGAATTAAAACGTATGCTCATTCAAGCACAGATAGCAAAACTAAATACTTTTAGTTACCAAGTTACAACTGTATGGCTAAAATACCTGCTAATTTGGTCAAATAAAAAAACAGATTTTTCGTTTGAAGTCAAAAAAAGTTTCATTTTCTGTTGAATGAGCCATTAATGTGAATTCTACATCATACGATCAAAAAATACAGTAAAGTGTGCCACTCAAAACAACATACCGGTACCTGGGCACCTTAGAGAAGTATGGTCCGATTGCTTCAACTTTTTTTCAAACGTTTTGAGATTTTGGTAGCAAAATATTGGTCATATTTTCTCATAGCCCATGTGAAATTTCACGGTTCAGCTATGTACCGTTTTTGAGATATGCATGAAAATTTATACAGTAACATATCTGAGGCGGCTCTGAAATACAAGATTGCGCATAAAATCAAAACCCTTTGATCAATTGACCTGAAATTTGAAATTTAACCCTTTCAGCCCTGAATTTATTTTCTAGTTTCAATTTTGGGATTCAACCTGTCTATGTTTAAATGACCATAAACACCATATGATGAGAGGTATGCAACAAAGCTAGTGCTCAAATAATATAGAGCAAAGAGTAAGCTTTAAAATGATACCAAATTTCACATACTGTGTCCTTCATATAGAGATACATAAACATAAAGTTTATGAATTCTGAAGTATTTCTTTATTTACTAGAAACGCCCAGGCGTCTTCTTGTAGTGAAAGGGTTAAACCTCTTTTGTGGTCACGTTTCAAATGACAGTGAAAACTTAATTTTGAAAAATCGGACCAAGCTCCTTTAAATCAGATTGGAAGAGTCTATTCACAGTATCGTACTATGAATAAGATCGGGCTGCAAGTAAATTCTAAAAATTAACGCAATAAAATTTGGGAAGTAGAAACATAGAAGTCTCCCATTCGTAAACGATGAAAGAAATGTCTTTAAATCAAAATTTATGACAATCTGTTATCAGTTTGCAATGCAAAGAAACAAAAATTACTTTCATTTGTGAACCACTGCCACAGAAAAAATTCTTTTGTAAATAGTATTTTTTTCAGAAATTTGACAAATTTTGTGAGATATACTTTTTGAAGGTATACTAAGTGACAATTCACTCTGGTCCTAGAGTAGATGACGTATTTTAACATTACGGTCACAGTCAGTGCCGGGGAGGATTCCCCTACTCTTGTTTTGAACAGCCGTAGCTTCGCCCATGACGTTCTTTTACATCCGACAGTGAGTCAAGAACACTTCAGATGGGACCGACGGCTTTACGTGCCCTCCGAAGCAAGTAAAGATGGGACTCGACCCTACGACAGACGAATGCATTCGTTTATCCCGTTTATGAGTCCAACGCTCTAACCACTTGGCCACGCTCCGTTTTCACGGCATGGCAGAAAATTTAGAGTAACTAGAATCAGGGTCAGTATAGCTTAACTTAACATTGTAATTAAAAAGTCATTATTACAGTTTATCACAGATTAGGCCACGCCTAGTCATGTTAAAGGTGCAATTCATGATTTTGATGTGGCCTCTTTTCTAGCTAAATGAAAAGAAGAGTACAACATAAATATATACTGAAAATGTCACTTGATTCTGACCATTCGTTTCCAAGTTACAAGCTTTTCAGCATTTTGAAAATCCCCATAGACTACTGTGTTGTAATTACTGTCGGGGCCCCGACAATAATTAGAA
This sequence comes from Ophiothrix spiculata, assembly GCA_000969725.1. Classification (NCBI taxonomy): domain Eukaryota; kingdom Metazoa; phylum Echinodermata; class Ophiuroidea; order Amphilepidida; family Ophiotrichidae; genus Ophiothrix; species Ophiothrix spiculata. The sequence continues at coordinate 18,663 of JXSR01S031879.1, forward strand.
AATGACACATTTTCTCACTTTTCTCAAAAATGCAAGCACGTATGAGAGAATGGTTTGGGGATCGTAACATACACCACTTGAGGATTCTTATAAGCTAAAAAAATCGAATCTGATAGAGGTGACCTTGAGGGTGAAAAGTGGATCATGAATTGCCCCTTTAATACAAGTTTGCAGGCAAACTTAGTAAGACCGGGTAGAAGAAATTATCTTTTATTGGGAAGTGCTTTTATCATTTTACGAATTCTCCCTATACTAAGTTTGCACATTGAGCATAGATACAAAACCGAGGAGCGCCAAAATGTTCCCTTTAAAATATTGATACTCACTCCCAAATTGGTCTGCACCTAATCTTTGTTTCGTTAATCTTTACATCAATAATTTAAATTCCGCTAAAACTTTCTGCATTTTAAGGAAAGTGAGGATCTTTTCTCTCCCCGTGTTAATCACCGGGACTAAATTTGCTTGTCAATTTCATTTCCATCCAACGACGTAACAAATTAGTCTCGTTATACAACATTTATGATTGTAACAGACGGGACATTCGCGTAAATTCACTTGGTTGACCGTAGCAAATGAAGACTGGTAATAGAGATTTTGGGAGCGAATCATTTTTGCTTCGCTCGCTATCTATTTACGTAGCTCCTCGTAAATCGTGCTTCAATGCTTCAACGGTGTGTGTGAGGTGAGCGACCAAAATAAAAAAGACACAAGAACCTTTAACTATTGTTGTTGGATTTAATTTACACGTGTCTGTAGAAAATACGCAGAGGTCTTTGACTTTGACTTCATATACTCTACAACTCCTCCAAATTGAGGTCAAACGCTAGTCCCAAAACGTGAATTATCTATGGACCCCATGTACGATAATGTCACGCTCAGGTCCAATATGCCCGCCTGTACATGGGATCAAGAGTAGTCATTTGTTTCTACAAATAAACTAAGTTGACATGCTAGACCGTAACTTGCACTGAAATGATCAATAATGCCTTTGGAATACTACTGTGAGTATTTTATAACACTAGACTAATTTTTAAACCAACTTTTGGCAACTTTTTTGTGAAAGCACATGGTGTCCGCCATCTTGGATTTTGACCAACTTTTATCAAAAAAATGCACTTAAACTCAACTGAAGCTGATATTGGCCGGTTATATGTTGTTAAATACTAATGAGAATATACTGGCATACTTTTGGTCAATTTATATGCTCTCTGAAAGAAGATATTGACTTATGAAATTCATCTTTAGAGAAGGTCAATGGACCTGGAAGTCACCTTCTGGTGAGAAGGTGACGTAGGCACTAGTCAAACACAGAGGTGCTGGGTGCGCAATGCTATTTATTTCTATTTGTTAGATGCTTGGTTCTTGAGGTGACTTAGTAGTTGATCCTTAAATGTTTCGATGCTTGGAGCTGTGATGATGGAGTCTGGTAGACAATTCCACTGGGTGATAGTTTTTGGAAAATATGAGTTCTTGTAACAGTCTTTTTTACAATGTGGTATTTGGAATGACTTACAGTTGTGGTGCCGTGTGGGGCGCGTGACTGGCAGCAAAAACTCTGACGCTGGTATGGCAACCTGATCATAAACGATCTTATATAACATGGACAGCCGAGCATAAGTGCGACGAGTCTGAAGACTGTCCCACTCAAGGTTTTGGAGCATCTTAGTAATGCTGCTAGTTTGGTTATAATCACGACAGGCAAATCTAGCAGCCCTCCGCTGTACGGCTTCAAGTTTGGTGATCAAATTAGCCGTATACGGATCCCACACTGTGCTGGCATACTCGAGGTGGGGTCTGACCAGTGTCTTGTGGGCAATCGATTTTATATCAGTGGAACATGAGTAGAGATTTCTGCGCATAACACCAAGGACTCTGTTAGCCTTTGAAGTGGATGAGTTAATTTGATCGACCCACTTAAGGTCATGGGATATGTTTACACCCAAATATGAATGAGATTTGACCTCTTTGAGTGTGTTTTGACCAAGTTGATAATCATGAAGTGGATGTTGTTTTGAAATGCATTTGCCACTTAGATTGCCATAATGTTAGCGTATCAAGATCAGACTGTAGTGATCTAATGTCAATAATTTATGGTTGTGTATGGATCGATACAAAACGCAATCGTCGGCGAAGAACCAAACTTCAGAGGGGATGTTGTCAGGGAGATCATTCAGATAGACCAGGAATAAAAGAGGTCCGAGAACTGTACCCTGTGGGACACCCGATTTAACAGGTGCCCAGTCTGAATGTTCTCCATTGACAACAACCCTCTGGGTGTGTTTTGTAAGAAAATTTGAGATCCAATGATGGATGTTGCCTGTAATGCCGTATGATTGTAATATATGGAGGAGGCGTTGATGTGGGACTGTGTCGAACGCCTTGGAAAAGTCCATAATGACCATATCCACAGGCGTTCGACTGTCAAGAGATTGTGCAATATCGTCAATGGTGAGTTAGTATGAGTTGTGTCTCACATGAATGTCTTGTGTGGAAACCATGTTGTCTATGAGTGAGAACATTATGTTGATCAAAGTGACGCATTATGTTGCTGTGTATAATATGCTCCAGGAGCTTACAAGCGAGACAGGCATGTAGTTTGAGGCAGCTGAGCGATCTCCTTTTTTGAATATATATCGGTGTCTCTGACGCAAGTGTACATTTTCAAGGTTATCTTTGTCTTTTGCGTGTCCACGCTTAAGACTCAGTCTCGGAGTACGCGTTCACGAATTAAATCCAACAACTTTAGTTAAAATACACTGTCTCTACAAGATCGACGTCTTCAAAACCGCCTGCTTATGCTGTACAAGATTCGCTATGGCCTAGTTGACATCCCATGGAGTAGATACCTTACCCATCTAACTTCTTCTACCAGGGGTCATAACTTCCGTTTTACAATTCATCATACAAATTCTACAGCTTATGCTAGTTCCTTTTTCCCACGCACCATCCGGGATTGGAACCAACTACCAACTGTTCCAGCAGCATACCTAGTCCCAACTGTGACTCTCTCAATTCTTGTGAGAAGGGGACGTAGGCACTACAGCATCTGGATCTGGATCTGGATAATTAATCGGCAAAACTCGTTTTCGAGTATCGCGCCAATGGAGGGTCTGGGTCTAGAGCAGTTTATTGATGTTTATATTGTTCTTTAAGTCTTTGTTTAAACTGGTGTATTGAAGAAGCTTCGATGACGGTGGGGGGCAGGGCATTCCAATCGACAATAGTCCTTGGGAAATAAGAGTTTCTGAAAGTTTCAGATTTTGAAGCAAGGTGTTTGTACCTCGCTTGGTGAAGTCTGTTGCTCCTTGTTGGTGAAAGACGTTTGTCAGCAGCAGATACACTTAAATCTCCATTTCTGATTTTAAAGAGGATAGCCAAGCGTGCAGATTTCCTTCTGTTTTGAAGTGTTGTCCATTCAAGATTTTCGATCATGGTTGTAACGCTGCTATGACGGCTGTAATCGCTGTGTATAAATCTTGCTGCAGACCGCTGGATTTTTTCAATCTTGGAGATATTTTTAACTGTATAGGGATCCCAAATGGATGCTGCATACTCCACTGTTGGTCTGACAATAGATTGATATGCTAAGATCTTTGTTTCCTTTGGAGCAGAATAAAGGTTTCTCTTGACGAGGCCCATGATAGAATTTGCTTTTTTAACAGTTTTGTCTATGTGATCATTCCAAGACAGAGTACGAGATATTTCCACACCAAGATAAGGATTTGAATCAACACGAGCAAGTTTTTGGTTAATGCGAGGCTTTCTTCTGCTACTTGTCATATGAAGAACAGTACATTTGGAAGGGTTGAACTGCATTAACCACTTTTCCTGCCAAGACTCAAGTTGATGGAGGTCTCTTTGTAACGTGTCATTGTCAGCCTGATCTTTAATTGTACGGTAGATAAGACAGTCGTCTGCGAAGAGTCGAACTTGTGAGTTAATGGAATACAGCATACCAATCCCTTGAGACATTCAAAAGTGCCTTGAGGGATCTGTAGCCGAAGTAACATTATATGGTTTATTGTTTATAAAAAATCACATTGTTTAAATTGCACTTTTTTTTTTTTAATCAATGATGTGTTGGCATCGACACATCACATGCGTAAACACAGTGCGTTTATCCCCAAACTAAATGGGGGCTGCACTTTATATGGAAGAAGAAGAAGAAGCTTAAAGTTAAAGCATGTAAGTTTTATTGTTAAAACTTGCATGCTTTAACTCAGTCATAACAACAAATAGGTCTGGTCATCATCAAACTCTAGTGACGTAGTGTGATGCAGTTTTGCTGCTTTATTGGAGTAAAAGAATCCAGATCCAGGATAAACATGATAAACTTCCGAAAATTAAAATACTTACTTCAAATTCGCTAATTCTATGCTTCAAATCATGACCATTTCTACCCAAATTTCGAATTTGCTTACACCATAGGTATCCTTGAAATGATTTCACGATCAATGACATGTTGAATTTTATGATAACTGGTTAAATAAAGAGCAAATCGACGATGAATCGTCAACGATATCCTGCCAAATTGTTTACAATAGGACGCCCTCACACATTATGCCAATCAATTATGACCTTTGACCGAAAATTTGGGGTACCCACTTCATAATTTAAAGGGAACTAGAATAAAACAATAAAATACGGTAAAATATTTTTAAAGATGTAAAATGAATAAACAAAAATAAATTTCAGAAAGTAATAGAACAATCCAATCCAATTTTATATCACATTTTGGTCAAACTTTCAATGAAATTAAAGTTTGGTTTAAACATTTTTGTTAAAATGAAGAACTAAAAACTATATGAAATCGACCCCGAGCGCTGCTAGGGACGCTATACGCTGTATGTGCTGAAGATGGATGACTGTGATTTGGAGAAATTATCAGTGAAACCAGGCCCTTTGAGTCCCAAATTTCACCGAAACACAACTGAGTACAATGTAACAGTAGCAAGTGATGTGGCCAATCTCACTATTAGCTGTCTGACAAGTGACAGCAATGCTTGCTACCAAATTTTGGTAAGCTTAATCCAATTTGAATTGACATAAATGACAATTGACATGTCACATGATGCATGCGAATGTTTTAATGTATTTATTGTCTGTAGCCTGTGTAGGGCTATCTGTATTCTCTAGTGAAAAGGTATTAATGAGCCCATTATTTATAGACGATAAATTAGGCAGTAATGCTACTAATGGTGTAGTTACTTTTTTAGTGCCCTCTAGGGCCAGGCTGTACTGTGTTTGCATCTTGATCTAGATTTTGGTGTGTTTAATTTATAATGATAATTACAGTTTATACTGATTTTCTAAAAATACATGTTTCGTTACAATGATGAAAAACAAGATATGGCTTCATAATTTCAACAAAACCATTGGAGTTTATCTTCAGGAGAGGAATGGAATTTAGTCATCGTGTTAACTCTTAAACATTGGATTATAACCTTGAATCCTAACCCTAATGCTGATCTGTAACCCTAATCTAAAATTCTAACCCTAGGTTTGAATTGTAACCCTAACTGAAAAATGAAACCCTTTATCTTTAAAGGGGCAATTCATGATTCACTTTTCACCCTCAAGGTCACCTCTATCAAACTTGAGTTTTTGGGCTCATAAGAATCCTCAACTGGTATATGTTACGATCCCCAAACCATTCTTTCATACGTGCTTGCATTTTTAAGAAATTTGAGAAAATGTGTCATTTTCTAATTATTGTCGGGGCCCCGACAGTAATTACAACACAGTAGTCTATGGGGATGTTCAAAATGCTGAAAAGCTTGTAACTTGGAAACGGAAGGTCGGAATCAAGTGAAATTTTCAAGAGTATATTTATGTTGTACTCTTCTTTTTATTCAGTATTAAACAGGCCATATCAAAATCATGAATTGCACCTTTAACTTAAACATCATATGCAAAATATCACTGCGAAATGTTCATTTTCTAGATTTAAAGATACATTCGCCAAAAGGCCAGTAGGCTTTCGAAACACGATAATTTAAGTGTAATATTTAGACCAGAAAGCTATCTACCGTAGATAACACTTGCCAAATTTATTTTAAGATGATCGCAGGTGCTGTTGTGTATACAGCGTTGCGATAGGCTATCAAAAATCACGATATCTTCAGTAGATAGCACTTCAAATATGATGAACATACATGTCGATGCATATAGACCTATTCCTATTTTGAGTTTAAATGTAACATTTTTTTCTCCATTTGGACTCAATAGGGGGTGTAGAAGGTTAATAAGGAATTATCAATATCAAAAGATCCAATATTTTTACTTTTTGATTAAATAAGAAGGGTTTTTCAATCTAATGACGAAAAATCAGATTTTTCTGTAACTTACCACAGAAAAGCGTGTTTTTGAGGGATTTTTGGTACTGGTATGCGAATCTTCAAATCAACATAACTCACTCAAGAATGGAACGTCGAGGACTGATTTTTTCAGCTTTTAATTAGGAATTGATTGAAATTTAACAAGAACAAGAAAACGGAAGGCTTAAAAAATTTTGATGCTCTTCTAAGGGGGCACTATACAATATACAATTGGTGCGCCACTAAAATGTGCAACCCGCAACAAACATGTAGTCCTCTAGAAAACAGTGAATGTCGCCATTTTTGATTCATAAATCGTAAAATAAGCTTGTTATATTGCTTTCCGTGATATAATTGTCTTTTTTTTTAAATTTGGACTAGCGATTCTTTTTAAGAATTCAGACTGGTAAGCCTTTTTATAAAACCAAACCTAGCAAGCTGTTTTTAAAATTTGGACTGGCCAGCTGTTTTTGAAATTTGGGCTGGCGAGCTTTCAGATTAGCTAGCCCTTGAACTAGCAAGCCTTTGAACTAGTGAGTTGTTGACTTGTTGTTGACTAGTGGACTCCACCAGGAGTGTTGTTCATTACATCGATCATCAGATTCAGAGTCAGATTTTTAGCTTACATGTTTAAGAATCAGTGACATATCTTTAACAGGGTAGTGATGGTAGCAAAACCATCCCTCTGAAAGAAGGGGACACAACCGTGATCAAGATAGAAGTCTCTGCAGAAGATGGCACCACCAAGGTTTACCAGATCCATGCCAAGAGACTGTCAGCCAGCGATGCTTCACTCACTGCTATACAGCTATCAACAGGAACGTTGCAACCAGAGTTCAGCAGCGATGTCCTGGAATATACAAGTAAGTTGTCAGGTCACGTTAGGCCAAAAAAGAATAAATTGTTTGGTTTGTCCTCCACATTTTTTTGACCAAGTGCGGGCAGGCAGATTTTTTTTTCAAATGCAAGTCAGAGCTAGGGCCCAAACTGCTAGGGCCTACACCAAATTATGGCCTATAAAGATGCAAATAAGTCTACTGTACCGAAAAATCTCTTATACAAGTTTAAAAACAGTATTAAAGTGTAAACAAAATGAAAGCAACAACTTAAAAAATATTTTAAAAAGATAAAAATTCTCAAAAAAATTAAACCCATGTTTTTTGGAATTTATCTGAAAATTAGGTGTGGTATCGTGTACTTTTGTACAGTAAAAACTTTTTTCCAGTTTCGAAACATAAGGGCGGGCGGTGAAGGACAACCAAACAACTTTTTATTGCCCTTAGCTTGCACTCAAGGATCTAGGGCATGCATCGTAGTCCCTGTATGTGGGAACATTTTGGTGTAATATTTAAAACCATTGCTTTTTCGGAAATTGATCAAAATATCTACCAACACCTATTTTTGTCCTCATACATAATATAAAAGCAATAGTTGGTGACAGCTGATACAACCATCAGTGACAACACTATGGAAAATGGCAGAAGACTGCCACAAGTATTAAAAAAAATATCCCATTTATCAAAAATTGGTACCTGTAAAATGGGACAATGATGATAATATCACAGTTTTTTATTAAAATCAAGGGATTTTTT
>JXSR01S031879.1:103322-119318 GCA_000969725.1 Ophiothrix spiculata
CCCCCCCCCCCCCCACGGGGACCCATCACAATGCAATGTGACAACATACTGCCAACCATGGCTTCACACCCACAACCCATCATCATCATCATCTTCCCTTGCCTTCAGATTATGCCCATATACTAACCTGCCAACTTTTGGGTACTTTCTGGCTCAGTATGGCTTTATACATTTCTTCTAGTTGTTCAGACATGACGATTTCTCCATTGACTGCTAACTTGAGTGATGCTAATGTAGTGTGGATGACGGATAGCAAACGGTTGAATCTGTCGACTTCTTGTCGGAGTACGGTCAATAAAGCTGATTGTTTCTCCTTTTCCTTGGTTGATGATTTTACTGTAATAAATGAATCAAAATTCATCATAATAATTTTAGAAAATAACATTGTTTGCATATAATGGATTATTTACAATCATAGAGGTAAGAATAAAGTTGAAGGGTCCTTTGTCCTTTGTCTATATAGGGCCTAAATGTTACGAATTTTTAACCACACTTTGCAAATTCACACATATGGTGAAGTCAATTCTCAAGAAATACATGGACAACCTTTGTAGGTGGATTTATAATCGACTCTAAAAACAGGTTTGTAAAAAAATGTTCCTATTGTGGTTTTAACTGATCATAAAATAGATCTGTTAACAATATTGGTCACTGCAACTGAACAAGCAATGAATATGCTGTAGATGTTGATAACAATATATAATATGCTGTTAAACTATTCAAGATATAGAAATCTTTTTAACAGAATTCATTTTGATAATGATGAGGTATGTTGCAAAATTTTCATATCCCTAAGAAATTTGTAAGAGTAAGAAGTAATCAAACATCTGTTGACGTCAATTTCATCTAGAAACAAGATTTACATCACAACCCAGCTGAAGGGCGATGGTTTCGCTCACAACGTTGGTTGCTCAAGTAAGTCATATCTGGTTGCCTTGATTAATATAACATTTTGAACTTGAATCAACCCAGATGAATAAGGGTATACATGATCAAGTAACAAGTAATGAAATGCATGTGATCATACTTTGATTGAAAATCTGCTATCATGAGAAAGATCTATAGCTCTAGAACATGAAAAGCTGGCGGTAATAAAATACAAATATTGACTGCTTTGAGGTGCATGGTTAAAATTATTTTCCTGAGGTTATCTCAAAACCATGAATATGCCCGAAGCAAAGCTGAGTGCATATTCATGGTTTTGAGATCACCAAGGGTAATAAATAATTTTAACCGTGCCCCAAACAAAAAGCAGTCAATATTCGTTTTATATACCGAATATATAGATTTTTGTCATCTGGTTGGTTAAAAGGACCATTTTAGCACTTAAATGCCCGATGATAATTTACGATATATGTTTTTCCTTTCAATGCTGACCACACCGTATTGTGCGTGCAAGATAACTAGCTGTGCACTTTTAAGTGCTACACGCACTCCTCTCCTACAAGCGCTACTTAAAAGTAGCGCGTGTTTGACCATAAATGCTTATAGTAGCGCACATGAATCTCGAGTTACACAGCGCAAAAAAATGTAGTAAATTTATAGGGCCTAGTTAAATCCAAGCCATCACTTTTAACCAATCAAAGGACAGGAATCTATATACAGGGTGTCCCAATAAAAATGCATCACTTTTGTTTTTGATCATATCTCAGGAACCAATAAATAAAAATAAAAAGTTTTTTCATAATACCAATTAGTATAGTGTAGTCTTTCATCGATGGAATTTTGAGCAAAATCAGGCAAGCCGTTCTTGAGAAAACAATAATTTTTTAAGATGACTCAATTTTACTCCATTCCAATTGGGTTTACCACAGTAACTCATGTTTATCATGTTAATAAAGCACATCTTTGGTTACTATTGATCAATGTATTTCAAACTTGCAAAACAAAATATGGCACAGACATTTAAACATGATTTTGATATCTTTTTCAGCAATGAAAGTAGCACCGTAATTCAATTGTAGGTTTTGCTGTTTTGCAGCATTAAATAAAAAAAAAAATAGTTCACAGTTTCTCAAGAAAACTTCATCAAGGCACAGATTTCCTTTAATGGAAAGTCTATTTCAGAAATATTTTGTATCTTCAAGTTTTGAGCTTTTTTCATAAAAAAAAATCTTTATGACTGTTATTTGGCACTGCACAGAGAAAACAATTTAAAAATATAACATTGTCAACATATTCAAATAAAAATAACAAAGTAGTTATTCACTTCCTCGTGAAAAATGGAATGTCTGTTAGTCCATAATTACTCACGTTGTATAAGTTTGGTACAATTTTGAGTTAATTTCAAGCAACTCTGCCTTTTACATGTCCACAATTAGTTTCCAGGCACCTTTGTGTTCTTATCATCATAATCCTGGTCTAATGTTACATTCTACATCCCGGACAATGATGAGAGTCTAGTGTGATAAGACAAGTTTGCAAGTTTGAATCAGGTTTATTCAAATCTAAATTTTCTGTTGTTGTTGCTATTGTTGTCGTTGTTGTTGTTGTCGTTGTGACTGTTGTTTTGTAGTTGCTTTCCTGTGAAGATGTAGTTGCTTTCCTGTGAAGATGTTTATCAATGAATAAAATGAGTTTATTTAGAGTAGGCCTACTATTGTGGGAACATGGTCATGTCAGATCGATGATAGTTGCAATTATGAGTTACTATATGTGGTAAACTCCATTGGAATGGGGTAAAATTGCGTCTTCTTACAAAATTATAGTTTTCTCAAGAACAGCTCGATGGATTTTGCTCAAAACTTCACAGATAAAAGACTAATCTATATTAATTACTATTATGAAAAAAGTTTCAAGATGTGTCTATTTGTTTCTGAGATATGATCAAAAATAAAAGTGATGCATTTTTATTGAGACACCCTGTATGAGGTATATAATGATGACTATGACCTGTAAATTTAACTTGTTAAAAATATGTTTAATTTCTCAGCTAGTTCTTACATAGTACTGCTGATGACCTTCTCCTTCCGCCAGCCATATTGGCCCCGCCAGTGAGGTTGACAGAGAACATTCCAGCCGTGGCAGCAGCTGCTCTGTCCTGCTTGGCCTTCTCAGCTTTCTCCATCTCAGCATCATCCTCTCCTACTATATTGGGTGGGATACGCCGCTGGATATCATCTGCTATCTCCAACACGATGATATCACCACTTTTGCCAGTGCTGTTAGTTGGGAAATTATTATTAGACCAATAATCAGATATAAGCAATGGATCTAGAATTCAGTGTTCTAGGTGATGAATGAAGTAAATGACTATTCAGAAGACAAATATAATTAAGGATGACAAAATTGCATTTGTAAAATGCTCCTACGACAATAATATAAATTTGTGTAATATTTGAAAAGTCACTACAAACTTTATATAGGTAAAGAAGATAGTCATTGTGCACAGGTTTGAATTTCAAAGCTCTCTTTCACTACTGAATGGGTTTTGTCCCTATAATTATCAACACTTAGGTCCTCTTAATGCAAGGGCATTCAAGACCATCTCATGCTTAGAATTCATCTTAAATTGTCGTAAATAATTCCAGTAGTACTTATCATTGCCTCAGACTCATTCTTGCCAATAATTTTGAAGCTAACCACGGATAAGTATGGACAACTTCTCCTGAACTGTACTAACTGGTTAGAATCGCCATCAACTATACATTGTATATCTTTTCCCATTTATACTAAATTGGATTCTGCATCAACATCTAAGGCAAAAAAATAAAAAAGTTTGTTTCCTGTGGGTGGTCAAAAAAACAAAATTCGAAATGTGTTTCTTTTATTATATTTTATTTCTATTTTTTAAGAGGTGCTAAGGCAAATTTTAATTTTGATGAATTTCTAGTAAGAAAACTGTGCAGTTTTGACTTTTTTGATAAATAAAACACTTCTTTAGTAATAATTTTGTAATTTTCCCGGTCTTTTTATCAAATTGGCTTTTTTGATTTTTGTTTTCTTGTTTTCTCAAAAGCAAAAAATAAAATGGCAAACATATGACGCTAAAACAAAATGTGCGTGGCCCACAGGAAACAAACAAGTTTTTTGTTTTGCGTAATACTTTGACCTTCTATTTCTATGCGCTGTCTTAACCAAATTGGAATCCTTTTTTGATAGCACACTTACCCCATGAGTGATAATGCCAATCTGGGCTGTACACTCAGCACAGTATCCATCAAGCTCTTGGCTTCACTCTCTCGGTAAGCTTTCTCTGCATTGGGATCCATACCAAACACAAGTGGCGAGTCACTATTTGGAAGCCCTTCTATGTAAGTTTGACTCTCTGACAATGAGAAGCCTTTTGGTAGAGGGTGATAAACCTGATACGGTTCAAAAAGAAAAATGAAAATGATTTAAATGAAACTCCAGTATTTTTTAACTATTGATAGGTAAGAACAAAAAACTGTTATATTAAAGTGTAAGTTATAAAAAAAAAAGAGAACAATGGAAACGCTCAATAAACTAATTTGAAGAATTTACTTTGGCTACTTTATTTGGCTACTATATTCTAAACTACAAATACATTACACAACAATTACATAGCTAATACAAACATCTTGGCAGGCTTCTAAAACAGTTAATAATGATCCTCCTATCCTATGAATCCGTCACCCTACCACCATACACCACTTCACCCGTCAGATAACGCAGGGCTTCCCATGGCGGATCTTTATGCACTAACCTTATCAGGTGAATAGCTATAATGTGGCTGCAGTGCTTGTTGACAGTAGAATGTATTGAGTATACTAAGCAAGCACCTCCTATCCCATGAATCCCTCACCCTACCACCAAACACCACTTCACCCGTCAGATAACGCAGGGCTTCCCTTGGCGGATCTTTATGCACTAACCTTATCAGGTGAATAGCTATAATGTGGCTGCAGTGCTTGTTGACAGTAGAATGTATTGAGTATACTGAGCAGGCACCTCCTATCCCACGAATCCGTCACCCTACCACCGAACACCACTTCACCCGTCAGATAACGCAGCGCTTCCCATGGCGGATCTTTATGCACTAACAGCAACATCTGAAGCAGTTGGATAGATACCTGAAACAAAATATGTATCATCATTAGGTTGTCAGTCATAATGCAGTATCAAAATGAAGTATTCACATTTGAGAGATCTTTTCTAACACCTCAATTACGAGAATATCCTTTTTAAATTTAAGAACTCCCTTTATATGTGTCATTTTAAATTCTTAATCAGTAAGTGTGATTTATCTCCATAAGTGTGGCTATGAACCATGGGTCTTTGCGGTGAGTGACAATAAGGAAAAGGACAAGCAGAAAGCTAAATATCAAAATAGACCCACCACAAAGGGAAGTGTAGTCATCCCATATATACAAGGGGTCTCAGAGACTGTGGCTTGCGTGTTTTAATCTAAAGGCATATGCACCCATTACAAACCAGTCAACTCCATCAGACAACAACTTGTCGCACCTAAAGACAAATCTAAGACTGATCAAAAATCGGGCACAGTCTTTCACATTACATGTAATGATTGCCCAGCTGCCTACATCGGTGAGTCAGAGCGAGCTTTAAAAACCCAGCTTGCAGAACATAGGAGACCCAGCTGCTCATCATCCCCGGTCGTGCCACATGTCAAAAACACAAAACACAACATTGATTGGGACAGTGTATCAATCCTAGATCAGGACTCGAACTGGTTCAACCGTGGTGTCAGGGAAGCCATCAACATCTACCGCAACCCCAGCTCCCTCAACAAGGACAAGGGACAACACGACCTCCACCCAGTTTACAAACCCATAATTTCGTCACATGACCGAACGTCATCCGGGTCAAGTGACGACCAAGATCTTTAACCCGACCGTCAGTTTGAAAAAGTCATAGCGGGTGCATGACGAAAGCTCACATAAGTGAACATTTTTATTGCTGTGAGAAAGGTTTTAACCATTTTCAATAAGTGTGATTTTATTTAGAAACAGCCATCCATTATGAGACAATATATGACAGCGCGTTAGCATTACGACGTGGAGTGGACCCGCGCGTTGAAAATTGTGGCGCGGTGTAGATCTACGCACATATCTGACGCGCCAATCTTTATTGAATTGGAATGTTTTATGTTTGAATAGGGGTGTAGGTTTTTCCAATAATGATGTTTATTGTTTTTTGGAAAATAATTAACTTCATTCTTGATCTTAAAATGTTCCAAAATTTTTGGCTAAGAATGAGAATAAAAGATAATATTTATTGTTTTGTCTAGCTGTCATCTATCATCTCATAATGGATGGGCGTACATTATTTTTTGTAATGGGGACTCCCTTTGGGGCACTCATTACTCAAAGAAAATGTACACCCATCCATTATGAGACGATAGATGACAGACAAAACAATAAATCTTGTCTTTTATTCTCTAAATGCATTTCTGCTGTAATTATTGTACACATACATATTCCAAATTACCTCTAGATCAGATGCGCTGAATTCATAAGGAATATTCCAGCCCAGAGCACCATACTTCTTCCTCTCATTAATGATAGCATTAAAGAAGCACAGACCAAATAGCAGACTCTTCCATTCTGGTCCCGGGGCACTGTCATCCCACATCTTCTCTGTCACTGTACCGGATCCTCCTCCTCCAAGAGATCGTAAGAGATTGGCCTTCAGACCTTGAGGCGATTCTACCGTAACCTGTAATAGGAATAGGGTAGCAAAGCTCATTACTGTTACCATTTTGAAAATCGATTAACAATACCACTTCGTGTAGCCTTATCAGAATCTTAAAAACGTATATGTCCAAGATCAGTTTAATTTTGAAATAGATTAAGGTGTATTAAAGGCAAAATTAAGTTGCTGTGGCTGAGATCATAAAATGCCTGTTGCAGAGAGCTAAGCAAAAAATCCCTAATTCCAAAATTTAAGCCAAATCGGATAAATGGTTTTTGAGATATTGCTGTTTAAAGTTGCTTTGTATTCTATTTTTTGCCAATATATTACATTACATTACATTACATTACATTACGTTACATTACAGGCATTTATGGTGCCATTCACCAAAAAGATACCATGGCGCTTACAAAAATATACACGAAATGTCGAATTAACAAGAGAAAACAGATGAGTCTTTAGTTTAGACTTAAACTGTGATGTAGTCATGGCAGATTTTATGTCCACAGGTAAGGAATTCCAAGCCAAAGTGGCTGATGAAGTAAATGAGGAAAAGTGGCACAATGTGTTCTTCATTTCTATACTTGACCAAATCAGTTAATCACCAATTTATTCATTAGAACACTCCATCTCTCCACTTATTCTAGTCTTGTTTCCTTACTTGTAGTAATTGGACAATATTTCATCGGTTTTTTTTACTAATTACAAGACAAAATATTTCTCTAAAAATGCAGATCGACTTACCTTCATGCCTGTTTGTAATATGGACACTGGAAATGATGGATCTGGTTTAGAACTCAACCATAATCTAAACTGCGGGTCAACATCAGAATTGGGCTTGTTGAATCTGCGAAAAAGGATCAAAATTGCTTATCATCTATCAAAATGAAACACATGATTGCAAAAATGAAGGGGGAACAAATACAAGATTATAGTATGAGAAAGGACTAAAGACAAAATGCAAAATATACACAGCAGTGACGTTGTTTACTAGATACTTCATTGTTAGAAAATCAGGTAATCGTTTTTGATACATTTAGGTATTTAAACATGCCACAGAGTTGTTCATCGCAAATCAAATCGAAAATCAACAATGATGCATCCATGTGTCTGCATCTTTTTATCACACGAGGGTGGCTTCAGCCACCCAAGCGTGATAAAAATATGCCAACGCATCGGATGCAGAGTTGTTGATTCGCGATGAGTAACTCTGTGACGTGTTTGAATACCTTTCAACAACAAAAATCTTCCTGAAAGCGTATGAATTAAATTTGAGATATTTTCAATTTAACAGATAGGCCTACTCATTTTCATAAAAATATTTAGCATAATCTGAAGCAAAGTTTGTGAATGTTTGCTGTTCTGATGTTTTCAATTTTTCCCAGGCACCGGGCTTTTTCAAGTACTATAAGTGCCTGATGCGCGATTGAGCGCCAGGTTATGTGTACTGTGTAAACGCACTTCCGTAAACGCTGTGCAGTGCGTGATGCGCTAATTTGAATATCAACTGTGGATTCATCACGAATCATCAACGGTACTCTCCTGTATAAAGAGATACAGTGAGTTGTTGAAATATGAATGAAGTAGCATTGCAACTCTCAAATATTTGCTTCATTAGCATTTTAATCTTATGGCAGTGTTAAGTATGGAACTAGTTTCTCTTGATATATTCAAGGTTGGTCGTCTCACCCTTCTACAATAGCTTGCAGTCTTGGCATAAAGGATGCTGCTAGGTGGCAATTCTGTAGGAACACCCATCTGCCCTTCAGGATCTGAGCTTTAGCAATCAGCTCTTCTGCCTTGGGACCCTGACCTCGTCCAAGGGAGATCAGATCCAAATGTAAGGTACTTCCACGTTGTTCACGGGCAAATCGCATTAACTGAGCTGTGGGATCCACACCTATAGAAACAAGTAATAATTGGTTGTGAAAATGAAATATGCAGAAATGATGCTGAATGAATTTCCTGGTGAATGAAATATAACATTACAAATGAATATGAATATTTAAATAAACACAAATATTGTAAACTGTGTGAACCAGGGATATCTGTATCCGGGGGTGGGGTGGGGGTGGGGTGGGGGGTGGTCTGGATAGGGACGTGTCACTGGGAAAATTAAAAGCCACCTATCCAAATACATATTTTCAAGAAAAAGGGACCCATCCATATACCAAATCTCCCAAATTTTCAGTCAAATTTAATCAAAAAACCACATTTTTTCTGCCCAAATTTGCACTATTTTGGCGAAATTATCTTAAGTTAAAATTTACGCCACTTGTGCATATTTTTCAAAATTTTTGAAAAATTAACCCATCAAAATACCACATTTTGCGAAGAAAAAGGACCGATTGAAATACCAGAGAGCCTGATTTTGTTACCTGAATTTGCGGCACGTTCCCATTACCCCTTTTGTACTAAGTACCCCCCCCCTCCGGATTTGTATACACCTATTCAAGAGGGATATGATTATGATACATACCTGCAAACTGGGGACAAATAAAATATGACACCGATCACAACAGGGGATATCCCATTATACTGTCAATCAGAGACATGCTTTAAAATATATTATTATGCCAATTTGGATGTCATGGAGTAGTTAGCAAATTGGGATATCCATATCCCTGTTGGAAGCATATTCCCCATTTCCATGACAAATGGATGTTGTTCCATTCATACCTTTTAGAAATGCACACCCCCACAAAGTTTATCTCCATATCTTGATCAATTGATTATTGCCGTCAAAGAGTGTCAGCAACATATTATTTAGGTCAAATAAATTCAACGGTTTAAATTATTTATATCATAACCAATCTTGACCAGAATCTTGGAATAACATTAAAACTAAAAAATATGCTTGAAATTCAATATGTTTTTATTTTTACATGACATGGATGAATCAATAGGATACTTTTAGCACATTGATTATTTGAGCAAACACTGGCTTGATGTTAGTCAAAAAGGCATAAGATTAATTTCAGGATTTACACCCAAATTCCCTTGAAGAAGTACCGATGCAACGTACCTGGTGACATGATAAATATGAGTGGATGTTTAGCACTAGACTCTTCAAAGACTTCTCTCAAGTCAAATTCTCCACTAGACAAAAACTT
Source organism: Ophiothrix spiculata (assembly GCA_000969725.1). Taxonomy (NCBI): domain Eukaryota; kingdom Metazoa; phylum Echinodermata; class Ophiuroidea; order Amphilepidida; family Ophiotrichidae; genus Ophiothrix; species Ophiothrix spiculata. Next base: position 113,051 of record JXSR01S031879.1, read on the forward strand.
GTTGCCCATTAAACCTTCAATAAATTGGCACACACTAGAGACTAAGCAATCCGGTCTCAGAATACGAATCAGGATAAGCCGTTCAAATGGTTGCAGCACCTCCCAGTTGAATGGTTTGCTTGTTGCGGGTGAGGCTTCTGTATTGTCTGGCTCAGCTAAAAAGAAAGAAAGTCAAATTAGACTCGTAAAACAACAAAATTCAGTGTTTTCAGGGCCATGAATTTGCTTACAATTCTGATATATGTAGGTCTGTGAGAGCCGGCTGATAAAAAAAATCTAAAAATAGTGACAAAATGCCAAAAACAGGCTGAAAACAACAAAATAAGCTGAAATTATGACTCTTTTGAAGGCATGAAAAAATCTGAAATCAGATTAAAATCTGAACTCTCACACCCCTGTATATGACATGCATTAAATCAGTGCACACATAAGACTAAATTTTGCATGATTGCAGGTTTTTTTTACATTTAACCAAACCAATCAACCAAATTTATGTTTTACATTTGAAGGAAACATACGTCATAGACGAGGCTGCACTAGGAAAATGTAAAATTCAACACATTTTATGTTTTACATTTGAAGGAAACATACGTCATAGACGAGGCTACACTAGGAAAATGTAAAATTCAACACATTTAAGCACTGTAACACACAAGGTGACCATGGATAACCATAGACAGCAAAGGATATCCTCGCGCAACGATTTATCTTCATCCAGCCTTGTCGTAACTACTATCATTTATCAAGCTATAGATGAGTTGACACTAATGTCTATAAACACAGGTAAGGAGCTAGTCCACAGATTTACATGAGGGAACAACAAATGATTGCTGCACATTTCAATAGCCCTACTTGATTTGGCGTGGATTTTGAAAGCAGGTGTCCTAAATAAAACCTTTTGCGCACGCATAGTGCCGGGCAAGGAACAATGGATATGACCGCGCACACTGCCGGGCATGACGTCCTATGTCAACTCATCTATATACATCTATGACAATTCCTGCTGTGGCCATACCTTGTGCAGTCTGTGTCTTGAATGGTGTCGTCATCAGTGTGTATGGGTCCATGTGACTGGAGAACATCTGCCACTGCTCCTTGCAATTGAGTATATACATACACAGCCCCTGGAAGACGTCCTCCTTGGCTGACAGGTATTGACACTGCTTCCAGCTATTTTCTGGGATCCATTTGGGAGGCACGGAAGTCATGTTACCGGTCACGGTATTGTGACGAATGTCCAGTGAAGCGGTAGACCTGGGTATAATGCATGGGGAAAATATTGATACAAATTTAAACATGAAATGGAATTGTTTAACACCAACACTTTGACTGCATCACACATTAATCTGCAATGAGCATTGATAAAGCACCGATCACCTTAAAAACCAATAACAAAAATGAGACTAGGCCCATAATTCATGGTTAAAAAAGGTATATCTGAAACCTTAACAATCGAGTGTAAAGAAATATGTATTGATTTTGTTGATAACACAAAATCAATGCAGAGTATAATTTTTGTTTCTGGAAAATTTTAATAGAAAGATGTCCTTTATCAACAAAGTACATTCGTCTATTATATAGAAGCACAATATTTTGGTTTGTACAACTAGTTTCAAATAACATGCACTTCTATACTGTTCATACCTGTCTGAGCTAGCAGAGCTGACCCTTTGAGACTTAGCAGACCCTACTCTTGCACTGCCTGCCCTGGAACCTCCCTTAGACTCCGCTTCCAGTCTTTGCATTGGTGTTAATCCATCATGCTTCTCTAGAAGTGATGGGTCTGTTGAAGCTGCTACAACATGCCCTTGAAGGAATACCTAAAATGGACACAAAGACAAATCACATTAAGTAAAACATAAACCCAAATGTGAAAAGGCCTCAAACTTCCCAAAGTTTTGATGCAAGGCCTTGCATTTTCAATTGAGACAATGTGTCTCAATTGAAAATGTGTCTCAAATTAAATTATGATTTTATTCTATTCAACAAATTTACCTGTAACGAATGTAGAGTCAATTTGAGGTGGAGTTTTGAATCTTTACCAGAATATCACCAATACTTTATACAGCTACAAAAAGTTTGTCTCAGCTCTTTTTGGGTCAAAAACCTATGCGCTATGCAAACCATAAAGGAAATGATAGTTGGCGGTAGGCAAACAATGCTTGTACTTACATGCCACTGTGACTGGGTGATAGCCCCTAACTGTTTGATACTGATATCTGCTTGGCCTGTTGTATTAGCAGCATTAGACCTCATGATACTTGTACACAACATGAAGGAAAACACTAGCTGGTGGTAGGCAAACAATACTTGTACTTACATGCCACTGTGATTGGGTGATAACCCCTAACTGTTTGATACTGATATCTGCTTGGCCTGTTGTATTGGAGGCATTGGACCTCATGATACTTGTACACAACATGAAGGAAAACACTAGCTGGTGGTACGCAAACAATGCTTGTACTTACATGCCACTGTGACTGGGTGATAGCCCCTAACTGTTTGATACTGATATCTGCTTGGCCTGTTGTATTGGCAGCATTAGACCTCATGATACTTGTACATAACATGAAGGAAAACACTAGCTGGTGGTACGCAAACAATGCTTGTACTTACATGCCACTGTGACTGGGTGATAGCCCCTAACTGTTTGATACTGATATCTGCTTGGCCTGTTGTATTGGCAGCATTGGACCTCATGATACTTGTACACAACATGAAGGAAAACACTAGCTGGTGGTACGCAAACAATGCTTTTGACACAACCCTGTAGAAAGATGGAATATCAAATGAAATAAACTTGAGTAATGTGCACATTGTGGCAATACGTAAACAAAACACTATGTACCTCAAACCTTTGAAGTACAATCCAAGTAAGGGTATAAACATCCACAATTCAGTTGAACCTCTGATAATTGTGGCATTGGGAAATTATTTCTCAACATAGATGTACATTTGAAACATTTACTCGCAGATCTTGCATATTTTGTGTAATTTGGTCTCTATTTTAAAATCTATGGACTATAAAAATATCTTTATATGTATCTTTCTATACTCATCATGTGTATTTTGCTCAAATTATTACCTGTATATACTTTCTGTCAAATTATCCACCATATTTTGCAGATGTTTGATCAGTTCTCTTCCTTGCAACACTGCCTTGCTGCCTTCCACTATAGTCAGTGGCGATTCTCGTCCAGACTTTGACAAATCTGGGCTGTTCCTGGCGCTAGACGGCCGGATCCTTCCTGCACTGATTGGACGATTACCAGACGATGGCCGTGAGTCTCTGCCAGCAGTGACTTTGATACATGAAGCAAACATATCTTGAAACCACGCTAATGAGAATTGATACATGACATCTATCCCGGCTAGGTCTGCTATGACAAAGTATAGCACAGCCCCTCTTGTAGCAACCTATGAAAAGTGAAAGCATGCAAGCAAAGACGTAGGTAAAGTATCCCCTGTCAGAGGGGTCAAACACTCTATGTATACACCATACAGGTTTTCCTCGATAATTTTTTTTTGGTATGCAAAATCAACAATATCAGTATAATACTTATGACTCCTGTGATATTTTTAGATGCATCAGTTTGTGATTTTATTTCACTTCTACAAATTTGTTTGACTTTTTCAGCAATCTCCTGGTGTCCTAGCCTTCACTCTCTGTAACTATACACTTACCTGCACTAATAACAAGCTTATTCTTTGGAGTATGTTTTACTGAAAGCCTGATCATACATACATATTCCAAACATAATTAAAAAAAATTCTTAGAGGTTTGTAAAATAGTACTATTTTGCAATAATGTGATGAAATACTGTTCAACATGATCAGCATTATCTGTATTTTATGACAGGATTTCATGCAAGTCTGTTCAATATTTCCCAATTTCCTGACTATTTGACGAATATTCTGGTATAAATCTATTCACGTTTCTGTAAACAATGAATGTTCTAATCCAAAACCAAATCCAAACTAAGTGAGTTTCTGGTACAAAATTAACCTAGGTATCTACAAACTTACCGGGAGATATTTTTTGCGTGCCTGGTCAATCTTTTTCTGAGTATCTTCGGACTGTATAACTCTCTTCTCAATCTCGCCAGACATCTTTTTACTTTTGTCTAATGTATCCACTAAGTCCTGATCATCCAAAATATGACCTATGAGCAAGAAAAGTAAATATCTGACTGATGTACAAACAGATCAGAAAAGATATACTCGACCTAATTTCAAATGGAACAGCATTTCAAATTTAAGGCTGTCATAACTCTCTATCTGCAGTTAATTTCATATTTAGATTTAAAGATGAACATTTAATAAAGAAGGTAAAAACATGTATTATCACTTCTGTGGCGAATCTTGCCCGTTTGTTTGCAAGTAATAAAATCAATTAAAAAACTGCAAAGTAGAAAATTCCTATACCTTTGATCAACACCAAATAGGCGGGCCTCTTCACGTCATGAATTGATACAGATAAGCACCTGCGTAGGTGGACACAACATAACTGCAGGAGATGCAGCGCGGGTTGCACATGTGACTCACTCATCAGTATCTATGGCGCACATGTAACTTGGACTATGTTTACTTGCGGATGAAGAAAAGCCTCATAATTCTGGGCTATTTAGTCTTCATCAATGTATAATATTGAGAACTAAACATCATCACAACTAAAATGAGATACCCCTCCTTTGTTCTTCCTTGCCTTCATGTCAAGCTCTTGAAATATATTTATTTATTAAATATGAACTAACAATTTAAATAACTCAGATATTACAACAAATTTGGCTTGTAGAGTTGTCCTTTATACATATTGAAACATTATTAATAATACATTTGTTGCCAACCTTCTGATTTCTGTAGCAGAGTGAGTGACTTATCCTCCAAATCCCTCAGCATGGTTACATCTCCAGCAATACTCTCCAATAATTCCCCTCGCTGTTTCTCCAACAATGGTTGCTCCTGTGAAAAAGATATTTATGTGAAGTAGAAAATCAGTCTTATAACAACTTTAACATGTTTAGCTGCTGCTGGTGACAGCATGAAAAAGTTGAGGCAAACAATGCTAATTTATGGCTGGTATGACCAATAAATGCCAGAAACTTCATTTTGCGCTACAGGTGAAAATACATGTCAAGGTTGGAATTTGCAGAAATTGATTTTTTGACAGATTCACAATCCTTGTGCTTACTACAAAATACCAGCAAAGTTTTATTTCAAGAAAATGATAGGAAATGTGAAATAAATCAACAGAAAATATAGGGCTTATTAATCTTTGAATGCATTTATCTCAGTTATATGTTTTACTCCCTGACAACCTCTGACGGACCATAGTTTTGACTTCTGGAAATCTATGAAGTTCATTTTTAAGTGTCATTTTAATCCTTAAAGCATGGTCTCTTTGCAAATGATTAAAACAAGTAAAAATGACAAGAGGTGGCATTTACGGCTAGTTTGGGATGGACGGTCATATTTGTATTATTGACATATTGGCAGTGATGTTGAAACCAAATTTTATTTTGACTGTTTCTTAAATGCATTAAACTTCAAGCATCAACAGCAGAGAACTATGAATTCATCGGTTTGTCTTTTGGGTTGCAAAATTATCAAGTTGTGACAAGGTTAGGATTGTGTACTGTTGAGGAAACCATGATAGTGGCCAACACCGGGGAGTTAGGGGGAATACTCAAATTTGTGTTTTGGTAGGGGTGTTCTGTTGGGGAATTTGAAGAACAACCCATGCATATACAATATTTCAAGTAAAAGGGACCCATCCATGAAATTTGTGTAAAATTTAAACAACCAATTTACGCTACTTTTGGCGTGAATTTCCTGCTTTTTATTTGAAATTTAGAACAAAATCTAAATTTTGTGCCACTTTGGTGCAAATTTAAAAAAAAAATGATAAACAGACCCATCAAATACCACATTTTGCAAAGAAAAATACGTCTGGGGACCGCTAATGTTGTCTGTCATGGCGGTTTGTCAATGATGAACAGGTCCCGGGTACAAATATGCACAAACATGCACCATGTACCTTTAATTGGTATTTTTCAGTGAAACGCTTGAGGGGGATTGTGATATAATGACCTCTAGAATACATTTCAAGACCTAATTCGTACTTTTATTTTTAATTTTTAATTTCAGAAAAATGAACCACACACCATTAACATACAAAAATCCATGCACCTTTAACATACCAAAATCCATGCACCTTTAACATACCAAAATCCATGCACCTTTAACATACCAAAATCCATGCACCTTT
>JXSR01S031879.1:125514-136732 GCA_000969725.1 Ophiothrix spiculata
TTTAAATGTTTGTAATTTGCAAGTGATTTGAATAAATATTATTATTGTATAACCTGGGTAGAAATAAGGAGTACAAAAACACAAAAAATATCACTGCTACACACAATGTTCCAAGCCAAACATCATTGTACCTAAAGTTGCAGTTGCATTCCAACTCAGTACCACTAATCTTAATAAAATCTTGGCCTCATTTGTGAATCAGATATAGCCCCACTTAATTCCAACACAGTAGTGTTACAGGTGAGGTCCAGGAGGGGGGGGGGGGTAAACTGCCCCCTCTGGTGGTTTAGGAAGACACATGATGGAAGATCTTGTTAAATCAGCCTGTTTTTACCCTCTCAGAAGGAAACTATAGCCTGGGAAAATGAAGCTGAAAAAGGGCTGTTGACCCCCCTGACAAGCGACCCCTGTTACGCACCTGTTAACACAACCTCACCCTACCTACATCACATACACAACACATGACAAAGCCAGGCATCCTACCTAAAGTTGTGGTTATATTCCAACTCTGTATCTCCCATCTTGATAACATCTTGGCCTCCTCTGTGAATCAAGTCTCTAACTAAGATTGGACTCAAAGACGGGTCAAGGATTTCAGTCACATCCTATGGATACAAACACATTACACATTATATTTATTTATAGAATACCATAAAATATCATTAAAACTTCTTGTTAAAAGAGCTGTATGACATTGCCAAGATAATATCAAAGTACATAAAAAATATACATTTTGTGAATATATTAGAAACGTACCAAAAAGACAAAAATGAAATTATTTTAAAGTAAGAGCTTATTTACAAGAAAATGGAGAAATATTTAATAGTCTGTGGATGTATTTTTGGAAAGTGTGCTAAAGTCATAAGCATAGATGCAGAGACCACAAGCTTGAAAATATATGTTCACGTTCAAAAAACACCTCCACAGACAACAGCATAAGAGCAAAGTAACCACAAATAAACAATGATTTTCCCCATTATTGATACATGCTTGCTAAGTACAATGATTTAATTGGAAATTCCATTTTCCCTGAAATAAATCATAGGTTAACTGTTGATGCAAACATTCTAGAAACACAAGTACAATTTATGTAATGTAATAATATAAAGAAAAGCTGAAGCATTTATGTACATCTACATGTAATGATGTAAGAGCTTTTACAGAGTCAAAAGATTTGCCTGAAATAAAATAACTACAATGAGCACTAGTGGAGCTTTATTGCATTATTCAAAGATGCCACTCATTTGGTGTTCAAAAAATCTGAAATATGTCAAAAGAATGTGAGAAACCTAAATTGCCTATACCTTTGCACACGAAACAACCAATAAAAATTCTGAATTTAGGCTATAACCAATTGAAAAAATCTGAATTCAGATTTAATCTGAAATGTGGCATCTCTGATTGTTTTGTCATCAGTGTGAACAGATGCAGCAGACTCTTCAAGCAGATATTGATAATTTAAGGCTGGGGTAGACCTTCACATGGTCTAAACCATTTTTGTACTGTAACTTTCAAACTAATTGCATAAACTATATAAAAGTATACATTTCGAGAAGCGGATTTTTACCCTGAACATGATGATGATATCAGTTTTTGACCAAAAATGTCAATCTTGGCAAAAAATGCCAAAGACTGTATTTTTGGCCCCAAAATTTCTGGAAAGCCTAACTAAAATTTGTATTCGTGAAATTTTGAACTTGCTTTTTTGCTTTTTGGAATTAAGAAACAAATGTCTTGGAGGGTTTTTATCTTAGTTTTTTTAAAAAATGCCAAAAATAGGTCAAAAATGCAAAAAATCCCACCGATGCCACCAAAATGGCAATTTTTACAGTTTTTGGCATTTTTTGCCAAAATCGACATTTTTGGTCAAAAACCGTAGCACCAATATGTTCAGAGTAAAAATCCTCTTCTAAAATTGTATACTTTTATATGGTTTATGCAATTAGTTTGAGAGTTACAGTACAAAAAGATTTGAAGGTCTACCCCACAGCCTTCCACAGCTTTAATTTACATGACGGCGATGACCTTAAACCCCTTATAGCACTGACCTCTTCAATTGTTAATCTCCCATATGTTATTATACCTCAAGAAATATTTCATATGATGCAAATATGACAAAAACATGCCTAAAAACTTCCGTAGTTCTGAATCACCATATAGATTTTCAACTGTTAAGAGATATGGTTGCAGGGGTGTGGTAGTAGGGGTGCGGTGTTTTTTCTGTTTTCTCCACATAGGCATTATGCTCACTTAAGGAAGTCGGCAAAATACTGTCATGTGCATCAGGTAGAAATGATCAATTATATTTTGTGGTTGCCTACTGAATATTTTCGAGGTATAGTAAAAGCAAATCAAAATTGAGCAATACCAGATAAACTAAATACAAAAGTATGTAAAAATAAAATACTTCAGTTAGGCAACGTAGACGTACCAGTTTGAGATTAAAAAAGCTATCATACGTAAAACATCTGCCTACTTTACAATGAAGCATTGCAAAAGCAAATTGCAATTGCAGATCAGTATTATACACATATGCTATCATAACAATATGGAAAGCTATTGAAACACAAGTTCCATTTAAATATAAAATTGTCAAATTTACTTAATGGGTGGCTGTAAAATATTTATAGTGGTATTAACTATTCATTCAATTCCATATACATGTGTAAAATTTTAAACAACATGAATATCTAACATAATAATATTTCCTGATTTTTTCACTATCAAAATAATCCTCGTGTACATTAATGGGTGTTTTGCTAGTCTTACGCCTTGCTATGGCAAAGCATACTGGCCATCTCCAAATATTCCTAATATTGTATAATGTTGGTAGATTCCTGTGAGTGATAAATCTTGACTACTGGAATTTGATCCGAGGCTATCATGTCAACCTGTGTGGCTCAGTGGTAGAAACCTCATTCAGAAAGCAAGAGGTCCAGGGTTCAAATCCCAACAGATCCTAATTTTTTCACTTTTAATTTGATGTGTCCAAGTGTGCCAGTGTATGTACATACATACATACATACATACAACCAGCATTTTTTTGGCGCCTTTCCAAACGAGATCAAAGCGCCATAAAAAAAGTAAATATTATTCATTCTTAAACTTTGCTGACTTGTATCATTTCTGAACCTCGTGTACATTATTGGGTGTTTAACCAGTCTTATGCCTTGCTAAGGTGAAGCATATAAGTCATTTTCAAATATTCCAAATATAAAATAATTTGAATGTGAAACACAACATGCTACCCAACTGGCATCAGGCAGAACTGAATGGCAAGCTCTTGCGAAGGCCATACAGCAGCACCTCCTGGTGCCACCAGACAGAGACAGAGAAACACAACTAAGTCAAATAATGCAGTGGTGGAATAACTTACCATTGAAGATTTGAATCTTTTAACTGTTTGGACCATAACCCTAAAATTATTGATTTACTTTACAAACACAGAAGCTGTCTTAGCTTTCTAGCAGCATTTTTTTTAAAGACAGACCTACTATAGGCCACACAATAATTTACTGGACAGTGTAAACAAAAATCCAGAGTACAGGGCCCCATTGTTTGTAAATGCAACCCCTGCATGGATTTTTGTTTAAATTGTCCAATAAATATTTATTTTGCCTATAAGCACAACTTGCATTCTTTAAGCTGAAGCAATTCAAAAACAATAGAAGAAAAATGATTGAAACTATGGTACAAACTGAATAGCCATACCAGTGGTTTTAGTAAAATCCTTGATTTGTTAATCACCTGCAAAATCAAATAACACTTTGAATTTTAAAAAAATGTTTCACATTCATCTAGACCTGAAAGTTAACGATGGTAAGTTTACTTTTTTACAAAAATCAAACAAAGATGGTAAAGATTATGTCTACATACAAAACAAAATCCTTACTAAACAATTTTATATCTTATCGTGTCTTATTCTGGAAATGCCTCTTAACTATATGGAAGAAAAAGTGCACCTTTGACACACACACAATTTTTACAAAATGATCTTACAAAAAGTGTGGAGCCAAGATCAGTGATGGAAGTGGTGCTTTAAAATTTCAAAATACCTTGACAGATGCACCCAATTTTCTCTGATGTTCGTTTCATTGTTTATGTTTGCACTGTATGTGGGTGATCCCATAGTGATATCTTACAGTTTTATCATCTTACCTCCAATAGCACTGGTTCTCCAACTCGAATAGCTCTTTCCATAGTGCGCATAACGTTGGGATCATTAGCTGCAACTTGCTTCAGGTCAGATCCCTCCATCTGCACTATCCACCTGTAATTTCATTATCAAAAAAAGTGGAATTTAGAAAAAAAATTCATGAAATCCGAAAAGTCACAATAACACTTTCCATTCTTATCCCTGCTGGTTTTACACCACCAATTATATATCGCCCATGACTAGATTCAGTGTTAATTTCCAAAAAATAGGCCGTCTTTACCAGCTAATTCCTAAAATAAAATGAAACAAATCAAAAAATGTGATTTACTTGCTCACTTTTTATTTCAAATGTGTTGTTTAGATATCTGGGTTATCAGAAAGATAGAAAAGAAGCAAAAATTCCAATAATTGTGAAGATTAATGTGTCTTTATTTTTCTCCCCAGGCCTCAATAAGCAAACTGGCAGCACTGTGGATTTCATTGGGGGACGGGGTTAGACTCCAATTCCTGGCTGCTTACCGGAAAAACGAGCCAAACACCCCAGGTAAATTTGGCCATTTTTTAGTGATTTTTGACATGAATTTTGAGAAAAAAGACATTTCAGGAGATGGTACTCAAACGAAATATGTGAAAATTATGGTCAAATCGAAGGAATTTACATGTAAAAACATAGGAAAAGCAATTGGTGGTGTGTATCCTGATATGACCATCAAACAAAATTTGAAGACCAAATTTGAAACACACCCTAAATTCGGAATAATGATTTAGTGTAATAGACTTACTTTCTTGCTTGTCCCTGTGGGTCAATCATAAGGGGCCAACGCTGTCCTTTCTTAACAAATATGGCATTCTCTGTGGAGTGGTTGTCTTGGGGGAGCCCTTCATTCTGCCATTTCCTCACCTGAAAAAGAACATTGAAAACAGAGTGGAAATATTGTTTGACAAGCTTCAGTTGACACTAGCTCCAGTTGACAATTAATTTAATCTATTTTCATAGTGAAGAACATGATGTGGACTTTCTTACAAATCATATATTGTAGCCCCCATACAGGCAGATTCACCCTTGCCTAATGATACAATTAGAGTGCTTCAATAGTCAATTGCCTCTTAATAGAAACAATCAGTGTCACAAAGTCTTTTTTACACATTCGGTTTCCCTGTTCTTGCAGTTTGAAACACCTTGTAAATGTGCAATTCACAATTATCTTTCACAGTTGTTGTGGGTTAAATTATTTTTAACAAAGTGTTTATGAAGCACACAATCAACTTACAGTATTAGCCTCAGTCATAGCACTAATCAGCGTGAAGTTCTCAGTGATGGGGATCTCTTTCTCTCTGGCTTCTTCCAGCCACTTGGCAATCATCTTCCTCCTATAGGTTGCAGTGAACGCACCCAAGTAAGCAATACTGCCGGCTGATATCAAGGTGTCACCAAGGACTCCTTGAAGCTTGGTCTCAAGCTGCTCTACTGACTCAGCCCAACGGATCTAAGGAATACAAATGTACATACAGTTTACAATTACTCAAATGGATTTATTATGCATTGAACTGCACACAGGTATTGTCTAAATGTTTCTCTTCACATTAAGACCTATTTTTTCTTTCATCATTGCTGACATTAAAAAAATGAGGAAATCAGCTGAAAAGAGGAACTCTCCACCCCTGGTGTTGTTAAAGGGTCTACGAAATAGGATGATAATCCTGTTAAATGTCTTTGTGGAACATCCCATTTAAAAAACACAGGGCCCTAAAAAAGAAAATATACCAATAGCATCATTAGTGGTGATATTGATTCATCAGAATGATCAGTCAGTATACATGAAAAGATCAAACCAGTCACCTTGAATTGTTCTATTCATAGTATTCACTGAACACTCAGAGACCAATAAATAGACAATCACCACTTGTGACGTGAAAAGTGGTGCTTGACGTAGAAAGTGGTGCTAAATATTTAACATGTTCTTGCCCCTCCTGCTATACTTGACACAAGTTGCATCAGTTTAATTTGTATATCCTAGGCTCTTTAAAACTTTACATAATAATACGACCTTGTTACATTCTCCGCTCAAGCTTTAAGATGAGAAGCTCTCCAGAGTCCGATGTAGTTAAAACTTTAAATATGTGATGGCTCACCCCAAAAGGGGGGACTTTGAAAATAACATCAAATATTTTTTTCATTTCATCTGTTGCAACATTTTCTAAGCTTTAAAATCACACCTTACTTGTTGAAATTGATCAAAGTGATAAAATTTTACAACAGAAAATCTGCTGGAAATTCTTATTATTTTCTATATTTTTTGCTGCCTATTTTCACCTGTATCTTGAAAAGTGTTCTGTCGCAAAGTCCCCCTTTTCGGGGTGAGCCATCACATATATGCTTACCTTTTCTCCTGCCAGAGCTGACATGAGGACTGAGGCTCTCTTGAGCCTAAGGGTTGTTAAGACTTTGCGTTCTCTCAGTGACTCCCTCTGAGCCACGCTGTCATTATATTGCTTTTGTAAAACGTGTAGATGTTCTGTAATCTGTTGGAAAAAAAACAAATTCTTGCATAATACATGATATATAGTATGTGAATAATTTTAGAGTTGACTGGAATCTTTTAAAAGTCATAATGACGTCTCTTGTCAAAGTCGTAAATGGCACCAAATGGTCGTATAAGTTAAGTATACAGGACATTTTATAAAAGCATTTACCAAAATCATGACCATACAATACAACTTTGTTTCCATATATACAATCTGTTTTATGGCATCTGGTCAAGGTGTTAATAAATACAAAATTTAAACAATGTAAAAAAAAAAAGAGAAAACACCTAGCTACCTTAGCCAAACTGGCTTGTTTCTCCTTCAAACTATCCTGGGCCAACTTCAAGGCTTCTTTTGCTTCTTCAACACGCTTTTGTTTAGGTTTTACCATCTGTAAAAAAAATAACAAATTTGTTAGGGATTCTACATTATGAAGTGCAATAAACAATTTGAAATTGCACTATAGGTGTCAATCCAATTGATTTTCCTTGATATATGGACTAGATAAGTTGTTCTACAATAATAATTAAAATAAAATGCTTGAATATTTAGAAACTTTAGACAAATTTGGGTTCAAAATTTGACACTTATCACTGTTTAAAGGGGGTGGGGGGGGGAATCCAAATGACAAAAGTGAAATATAGGATAACCTAGGGCATATAATACCTTAAAATGTTAAGAATTGATGACTGAACACAATAATGAAAGAAAAAAATGCAAAAAATAAGTTTCTCTTTAGGGGTCAAAAAACCAAAAAATTCATGTTCTAGAGTACGGATTGAGTAATAGAATCAAAGTGATACTTTTCAAATTCAGTTTCTCTATACGGTCATTTTAAAGTGCGGATTAAAAAAGGAAATGGATTTTATTTACATGGTAAAATCTACATATTTTATGACATGGTACATACAAATTTGTATTCATGTTGTAAAAGGTGCTTGTTGTTTCTTTGGGTCACTCTCTGTTTACATAGCATTGCAGGGTACTTACTCTCCTGACGTCTATGTAATGCTGCAATGCAAGCACCCACTGACAAATAGACTTGCATGCAGAGGACACTTGGCCAACTTTCTCAGGAATGAAATTAGGCATGGAGGTGTACGTCTTCAGCTTGGTGAACACCTGCAATAAATAGTAAAGTTTGCTATCACTTTAACAAAGAAACAATGAAAAGTGATATGCTTGCTATTATTGAATGTTTGGTCACATAATAATGACCCATACCCGTAGCCAACACAAGAATTTTTTTAAGCATCTGCATCCATTTTTCCTACCTAGCGCACTAATTTGGATTAAAATGCAAAAACAGTTACCATTTAACAGGGGTGTGAGTGTCAGGTGATAAAAAGAGCTGAAAAAAGCTGAAAATGGTGACAAAATGTCAAAAACAGGCTGAAAATGAAAGAAAAAGCTGAAATTATGACTCTTCTGAAGCCATCAAATAAGCTGAAATCAGCTAAAAAGCTGAACTCTCACACCCCTGATTTAAGGATTTTGCCATTCTCACATGGAACTTCTCATACAAGAGAAAGATCAAAGTTAAACGATAATGTAACAAAATAACAAAGCAAACTAAAAAATTCAACAATGGATACCAGGTTGACATGTATAAATATTCAACAACACTTTAAAGACCCATACATGTATCTATGTATGATATATACACTAACAGTTTTTGTTAATCTATCCCCATTTCTATTATTTTTAATTAGCAATACTCACTTTGTCTGAAACACTATTCTTATCAAAATTGATAAGTCTCTTAAGGAAGCCTTGATCAGCCAAGAGATGTTTGGAGGTGCTCCAATCAGGCGTGCTCTTCATCAGTACACACACGGCTCCCATCACATGCTTGACAAGCTCAGGTGGCTTGGCATACACACGGATCTCAGAGATGTCGGATTTGTCTAGGGAATCCAAGGCTGCTGTGGCTTCTTGTAAGGCTGGCAACACAGAGGCTAGGTCTCGCTGGGCTTGCTATGGTATGAAGATACAAAAAATAATGTTGTTATGATATTTTTAGCTTTGCTATCACTTTTTACATTTGATTATTTCCACACACAAGCAATTAAATGAAAGTAGCCAAGTCTAAATCTTGTCTATAACAATTTAACATTAGTGCTATATATATGGTTGAGTTTTTGAAACAGATGTTAATGGCCTGTATTGCAGGGTAGAAATATGTGAAATAGGACTGGTATATAAGTACAAAAAACAAACCAATTAATACATGGAAGATATATAGATATTAGTGTCTGCCTGATCTGATCGGATGGATTAGAATCAGACTGATTTTAAGCTTATCGGATCGGAACCAGAATTTCGAACAAATTTATATTGTGTCGATCTCATAAACCGACTCAATCAACCCTAGGAAAGTACACAAAAATCAAGTTAATTGCATCTTTCAGCACCAACTAAACTCACCAAAACCAAGAGGCTGTTGGTACTGTAAACATTACACATTTATATTGTGTTGATCTCATAAACCGTTTCAACAAACCCTAGGAAAGTACATAAAAATCAAGTTAATTGCATCTTTCAGCACCAACTGAAATCACCAGAACCAACAGGCTGTTGGTACTGTAAGCATTACACATTTTTGCCTGAAATTAACTATAACATGATATATGTAAATGATTGATGGATTCACCGATACTGCGTTACTGTTGCAAATTTATTGTCCGTTGTTATACAGACTTAGAGAATCGAATTCGGAATCGGCCGAACAAAGATCGGAATCGGCCGGGTAGATTGGTCAGACACTATTAAATATATTCTAGATTGTACTTACATCAGCATAATCCTGGACAATCTGAGTTTCTCTCTTCATGGTGGTTTCCTCTGCTTCTACTATGAATCTCACTTGATTCTACATTGTACTTACATCAGCATAATCCTGGACAATCTGGGTTTCTCTCTTCATGGTGGTTTCCTCTGCTTCCACAATGAATCTCACTTGATCCACAGCTTCCTGGTCTTTGGATAACTGCGCCATTAACAACTCGGTGTCCTGAAGAGAAAAAATTGATACAAAAAATGGTTGTTCATTGTCATTATTTATTTATAGCATTCAGCGGAATGCCAGGCTAATCCCAATAGTGCATATGCATTGTATTCAAGGGATGCCTCCATAGTGTGAAAGACAGAATATTGGAAAGAATTTTTGATTTTAGATGCAGGAGGAAACCGAAGTGCTCGGAGAAAACCTCAGAGAAAAAGCGAGGACGAGTATGGATCGACAACCAAATTCACATACAACCTAGGTCTGACCGGGAATTGAACCCGGGCCACAGTGGTGAAAGGCGAGGGAATAAACGCTGTGTCAACCCATCCCCCATTATTATGTCTGTAAACTAGTTTGCTTGAATGTTAAAATCAATGAGGCTAGAATTTTATCTAGATGGTTGTGAATATAAGAAAATGCTTTGTAGAACATCTTACCTTTGCCTTTTCTTCAATCTTAGGTCCAAGATTGACCAACTCATCCTGCATGGCATCAACCAAGGAATTCGCTTCTGACAACTTGGAAAGACCAACAAACAAACGATTCCTATGGGGCAAAGATAATAAGACTATCACAAATGTGTGACTGGAGATGACCAAAATTAACTATATAAATAACCATACAGTAGCCTTATTTCCTTTACTCATGCAAATTTACTTGAGGTACGTGTCAGGATTATGATTGTCAACTGATCTGACCTCAATGTGAATCATATCAAGTAATGACTTAAGATTCAGATTCATTTCATTTCAATATCAAAGACAGTTATATACATATCATAAACATGTTACATATTAAACATACATGAATAAAAAAAACCAATGATATTTTGGACATAATGAAAAGACCAACGGAGATCTGATGTGATTATGCCCTGAAGAACAGCCCAATTTAAATAAAACAATATAAATTAAACTCGTAAGACTTATGATTGCTTCAATTAGGTGTTCAAACAAGCTACAGAGTTGTTCATCACGAATCAACAATGATGCATCCATGCATCTGAATATTTTTATCGCGCGAGGGTGGCTTTAGCCACCCAAGCGTGAAAAAAATACGCTGACGCATCAGATGCAGAGTTGTTGATTCGTGATGAACAACTCTGTAGCGAGTTTGAATACCTTTCAACAATGAAAATATTCATGAAAACGTATGAATTAATTTCCAAATGTTCTCAATTTAACACATATGCCACAAAAATATTAGGAGAACCTGAAGCAAAGGGCTAGTTTGTGATTGTTTGTTGCTTTGACGTTTTCAATCGTTCCCAAGCACCGGCTTTGCACGTGCTTACAGTGCCCGGCGCTTGATTAACAGTGCGCCGACTTAAGTGTTCTGCGTAAACGTAGAACACTTAACCCACGCATGATGTTGGAAGTAGGCAAGACACAGCCTACATGGATCAGGGATGCCACTAAGACAGTGTTCACAGTGAGCCTATTTCTCCCACGTCCCGGTACCAATCCAGGTCGGACCCGGGTTGATAATCAAGTGTGAACAGAAAATAACCTAAAAAAAATCAATCCGGA